>JBBPTV010000392.1:0-23877 GCA_038094275.1 Tubosaeta brunneosetosa | reverse complement strand
CGGAGACGACGAGATGCTCCACCTGTGGTATGTCTCCACGCCCTTTGAGGTAGTATGTGTGCTCGATGGCACGGGGGACAACGATGACGACGAAGAAACGGCCGACCGACCACGCCCCCTTGTCGCTGTCGACTTTGGACACGCTGTGTGGATCGAATATGCTGCGGAGCCAGGAGGGGTCTATGGTGTGGACGCGTCACGCCTCGTTGGCAACGGGCCATATTCCGACAGCGAAGAGGGAGAGGACGAGGACGAGACGAAGGTGTCGGACGACGGGGCGGGTTTGGCCTCCGCCGCGGCGTCCTCCAACGGCCCAAGACAGCGTCTCGAGGCGTCCCCACGCAGTAACAGCCAGTCGACGAATCCGCACGACGGTGACGGCTCGATATACGATCCGCGGCGACACCGCGTTCCAAAGTGTCTCCGTTTCGTCACGTTTCCCCCCGTCTTCACCGCGGGGGCCAGGAAGCGGGAGAATGGGCGTTTGGTGCGCGAGGAGGCTGTCGTGCGTACGCTGGAAATTCCAGAGGAACTTGACCTGGACGGCGTGGAGACGATCAACATTGACCAAAGTCAGGGTGCCGTCATTCTGTCCGTCAAGGAAGGCAAGATCTTCATTCTGAGGTACGAGTAAATTGGAGGAAGGAAGGGTTGGTGTAACATGTATGATGTATGTAGCCAGGGATTCTTTACGTGGATGGTTTGTACATGAATCAAGTAATAATGCTAACAGTTCATGGTGGACACAGCCTCCAGTGCACGGTAGTGAACTTCATCCAATGCATCTCCGACTGTGTTGTGCTAAAGTTCGCTATCATTCATGATCGGTATTTTGGCTGTTTGTCTGACACGAATCAAAATTCACTTTCATGTGCTCGTCTCCTCCGTCCACAAAAAATACTCGCTTGTTCTGTAATGACTCAGTCAAAACACACCCAATAAACTCTCCTCTCCGTTTGATGCCATTTCTTTCAGAATCTCGCGTGCATCCCGCGCTGGACGTGCGATCACGGGCCGCTCGATCGCCGCGCTCTCCTTAACCTTCAACGCTACGCTGCGCAACACCCCCAGTTTCGCGAACAGTGTCTCACTGGGCTGGAGAGGTTCCTCGCCGTCCTCGGACTGGAGTAGAGCGAGAATTGTATGAGAGGAAAGCGCTGAGGCAGGCGTCCCAGAGACGAGATAGGCACTAAAATCGAAAAAGGGTGTGAGACGCGCGTCTCAACGGATCACGTCAACACTCGCCTGACAACCGACTTGAGCGACGGAGGGTGTGTGGACAGGGATACGACGAGACCCGCCACGGCCTGTACATAATGATCTGTACGCGCATGAGAACCGACACATGACAGCGGGAAAAAAGAAAGAACAGTCCTGACCTTCATGCGTCCCACGGAACGCTTCCTGTACCAGCTCCACACACGTTTCCCTGGCCTTGTCACCGATCCCGCCTTGTACCGCAGCGCTCCGCACGACATGCGACAGCGCGAGCACAAAGCTCGCCGAAATCTCTTCTTCGCTTCCGCGCGCACCGCCAACGAGTTCTGTGACGACTGGGTCTACGCGCGGCTGACTGCGCATCAACGCACCGAGTGCGTCTGCAGCCCGAGTGCGTACGACGATGCTCGACGGATCGCTGACAGACTTGACGAACGTCCGTTGGAGCTGCGGGAAGAACGGCTTGACGTGATTGGGTATTCTTTCCAACATGGTCGCGAGCGCCGACAGAATCCCGGTCTTGACTCCGGGCGGATGGGTCGTCGCTTGTGTAGCAACACGTATGAGCGGCCCAGTAAAGGGCACGACGAATGGCTTGATAGCAGATTCATCGGTGCGCTCGACGAGGTCTCCAATCGCGTAGGCAGCATTCTCGCGTTGTTCGTTGCTTCCTGTGGTGAGTCCAGCAATGATGATCGGTACCGCGGGTGCGACACCCTTGTTCAGACTGAACCCAGGTACAGACCGCCCGGGAGCCCCTGTCCCTTCGATCGTCCGGCGAAGAGGTACGACCAACGGTTCCAATTCGTCCTTGGGTACCGATTTGACAAACATGTCGAAGGCTCCCCATGCAGCGGTATGAACGCCGACTTCGAGGTCATCAAACAACGAAATGAGTTGTCGAACCCAGTCCACTCGGTATAATGACGAGTCGAGTTGTGATACCTCACAAAAAATAGAAAAGAGAGCACAGGCGCTCGCACGGCGCGTTGGGGCATCGTTCTTTGTCCTACGTCCACGTCAAGATAAGTGCACCAGAAATGGAACGCACGCGTACCATCCAAGCAAGAGCAACATTAACGTGTTCAGCCCTTCGGGATCCTCGATCGATCCCAGGAGCGCACGCAGTGCCTCGTCCAAGGCAGCATCCAACTCCTCGTCTTTATCCTCCTCGAACACCTTGACCAAAGCATTCAGGGTAACCGTCAGACGCTTGCTGAGTGCATGACCAGCCACAGTGACGAGCGATGCGAGCGCTCGAGCATTAAACACCGTCATGGGTGTTGCGGTCAATGTAGGAATCAAAACAGGGAACACCACTGCAGCCCGAACCTAGACGCACGCGTCAGCAGGTAAAAAAATCGCACCTGCCACCCACGCACCGACATGACCTCCCGAAGCGCCTGTAGTGCCGTCCCTGAGCTCTCTCCAGGTTGACGAAGGGCCTCAAGTAGTGTAGGTATCGTCTGATCAATTGCTTTGGCTCCAATATGCTCCTGGAGCGTGTCAAATGCTTTCGCTGCGGCCGACCTGACTATCGCGTCATCATCCACGAGCGAAGACCGGACGATATTGATGATCTCGCTTTCATGGCCCTCGCGTTGCGTATCCGTCGTACTTTTCCTGCGCGTCTGTCAATAAGGATCCACAGCGAGCGACGAGGGTGAAGCGAACATGATATCCGACAGCATGAGGCAGACCCCCTGCCGGGTCCGTGCATCCGGTGACGCAACCGCGCGTTGCAAAATCGGGACGATCTCGCCCAGAATCTTCTCGCCAAACTTGCGGCATAGTTCTGCCGTCGTCCGCGTCGCGGTCTACACCCACGAGTGAGTTTTCCCACAAACATGTAAAGGTGCACTGACCTCTTGTTGCTCAAACTCGTCGCTCGAACATAGCTTGACGAGTTGCTCGACCAATTGTGGCAAAATCTCACGGACTAGAGACGAGACATGAGCGCAAATTCAACGCGTTCGACGCGTTCGTACCTGTCCTGGGCGTATTGTGCACGAGGGCCTTCCAGATGTGGATGGATGATTGGCGGACGACGTTGACGGCGTCTTGTCTTGCCAGGTACAGCGCTGACAGAATGCGGTCGCGTCGTTCAGCCCCTAGCACCTCGGTCAATGCTTTGCGAGAAGACTCCGCCACGGCGGCCTCAGCCATCTCCTCGTCGTCTCCCATCTCGGGTTTGCTTGTGATTCCAGAGACCTTGAACAACAGCTCTCCCACCAAGGTGATCGAAGATTGCTAACACAGCAACACCATCAACGGAGGGAACACTCGAGAGTTGGAAAAATGACTCACCCTGATTCGCCACCCGGAATCAAATATACCCTGCTCCAGCTCAGGCAACAACAAGTCAATGGCTTTGCTTGAATAATTCGCCACGACCATCCTCCCTGCACGCATCGCCGCCTCCCGCACATACTCCTCCTTATCCGACAGTCCCCCCAAAATCGGGGCAATGATCTTGGGCAGGTGCGGCTGGAACCTATTCCCAAACGTCGCAGGAAGGTAGACGAGCAGCGACATGAACCCCTCGCGGACCGTACTTCGCGGGGACTGCGCATTGGCAATAATATCGGGCAAGAGGCCCTCGAGGCGCTCCATGCCGAGTCCAGAGAGGACCTCGCTCAGGCCTTGCGCGGCGCCTTGTCGATCGACACCGGACATCTCCGTCTTGAGTGTCCTTAGCAGCCCGGGAACGAGATCAGGAAAGTGGACCTCTCCGAGCCGCTCGACGAGCGTCCCGAGGGTCTTGGCGGCCGTCGCACGCGCCTCTGGAACAGGATCAACGAGCACGACGTGCACCATCGGCAACAAGCTAGACAGGTAGGGCACAAAGTCCTTGGAATCCGTCAACGACGCCAAATTGCCCACGATCTGTGCTGCTTTTTTCTTCCCCTCCGCGCCACGCTCTCTTAGCCCGCGTTCAATGATGGGAATAACCTGTGTCTAGCGTCAGCGCCGACCTCGGTTCTCACTAAGCCACTTACGAGTGCCAAGGAGGAATGATCGATGTAATGCATAAACGATGTCTTGAGCAACGCCGACAACGCGTTCGTCGTCTTGGCCGGATCCACGAGCGCCTTGAGCAACGCCGGGACCAGCGCCTGAATCTCTGGGTTGCTAATCACCTCTCCAAACTGCTTCAGACTCTTGTTCGCAGAAGCCTTGACCTGCGCGTGCGTGTCTGTCAGCACGCCCGTCAACCGCGGAATCACAATCGGGAGCGAGAGAGAGAGCTGGCGGGGTGAGCAGTAGGCCATCATCCCCAACAATTCAATCGAACCCTTCTTCGACCGCCATTGTTTCTCGTCCAGGCCTGAGAGCAGCGAGGGCAGGATAAGCTTGACACCATAACCCGACATGTTGCCCATGATGACACGCGCGGCGTCCTGCGCTGCTTCCCGCACGTCTGCAGTGCCATCCCCGAACGCAGTGAGCAGCAGTGGCAAGACAAAGGTAATGTAGGGCTCAAACAGCCGTCCGAGCGTCGACGAGAGCGTCTCGAATGCAAACATGGTCCCCTGACGCAGTTCAAACCGCTTCTTCTCCTCGGTGGCACCGCGTAGCCGCTCGATCACATCGTATCGCTTCAACGCGCCTATCCCGAGCCCCTTGATCGCACCCGCGAGGCCATACGCTGCACCACGACGCGCCGCATACTTTGGCGCGTAGAACAGTGTTTCAAGCAGCTGGTCAATCAGCTGCCCGCTCCGGTTAGCACTCATGAGCGTCACGAGCGGGACGAGGCAGTCCGACACGGCCATCTGTACCTGCTCTGCCGGCGTCCGCAACGCCTCCACCAGGCGGTCGACGATGCCCGGAATACGCGAGTCCGAGCCTGCGAGGTGTCGCGCCGCACGGCCAAAGAGGATGACGACGGCCTCCTTGATTTGATCCCCCGTTTCGTTTGCTGTACTTGGTCCGGAAAGATGTGTCTCGAACAAGGCAAAGAGGCCCGCACGTTGCGATGCGCCATGGCGGTCGACCACGGCCGCACCGGCACTCAACATGTCCCGTCGTACATCTGCAGAGCGATCGCCCAGTGCCTCGTCCTCGATAAGGAATTTGAAGAATGGCACCACCAATGCGGTGGGGAACGACGGCGCGAGGCGCCCAAATGTCAAGGAAATCGCCACGCGCGTCGGCCAGGGATCTGCACGGTCCAAACTCTGCGCAATCACCATCCCCTGTGTAGGTACTCTCTCGAATCATTGTGTCACAAATACAAACCGTCGACACTCACATATTGGTCAAACTCTGGCGCGAGAATTTTAGCCTTTTCTCGATACAGCGCTTGCAAAGCTCCGATCGTCTCTTGAGCCGACTGCGGATAATGCTCCACCGCATCTGCAATCGCAACTGCCGTACCCGTCCTCACATACATATTCTCATGACCTAGCTCAAGTCTCAGCGAGCGGTACGGATGACCAGGACGGGACGCACCCAAAAGAGTAAGCAGGTCCGCAAGGAACCTCTCTGTTACGTCCAACCCATTATCCTCCCACACCCGACTCGCCAACCGCGCATTCTGCTCGTCCTCGTCATGACACGCGACCCACAACTCGGGCAACCAATCCAGTTCTGTCAAATCAAACGGCTGCCAACCCATCACCGTTGGTCAAAAGATGGATATACGCAACCAGTGACGCACCTGGAGGGCTTGCAGACACGAATTCCGTACGTGGGTTTCTTGAAGCAGGATGCCCCCCACGAGCACGCGCACCTCGTCCTTCGTCGCATTCGCCTGAATCGCCTCGCCCAGATCAATAAGGAGTGACGACGCGTCCTTGCTCAACCGCGGCTGCATCCTCACGACGTGCAACACGTCTTCAAGCGCCTCTTTGCGTGGAAACGCAGCGTCGGAAACTAGGCACGCATGAGTGGCGTGCGTGCAGAGTGACAGGCGACTTACATTCGCTCCTGTGAAACTTGATGATGTCGAGCACGAGCGCAACTTGTTCGAGCGCTTCGTCTTCACCCTGCTCGCCCTCCCCGGAGACGCCTACGCCACCCTTGCGTATCACGCGCGCGAGCAAGAAGTACGCAAACCCAAATGTCGCCGCGTCAAACGGTGCCTGTTCTGACAGCGTCCGGAGTCTATACAACACGCGCAGCACGAGCGCTATCTCGAATGTCAGACGCATCGTGACCCAAGCCAAAAAGACACGCACATGACAATGGCTCAGCAGCCTGTTCTGCGGGTACACACTCCACTTCGAGCGCCCTTAGCACTGCCACACCAACCCATCTCCGGAGTCCATTCAGCCTCTCCGAACAACAGCTTGTCAGCGCCACAAACGTCTCGTACGGGCCGTCGCCTTCGCCAACCAGCCGCGCACACCCGGCGCTCATAGTCCCCTCGAGCAGCAGACCCGCCACCACCCGCACATAGGGTCTTACACTCGCCCCGCTACTGACCACAGCCCGCACGAACGCGAGCGCACGTACGAGGTGTGTGCGAAAGGTGGCCACCCGCTCCCGTACGGCACCCTCTTTTGCGAGCTGCGCCTGCACGAGCGCGTGTGCCTCTCTAGACAACTCACCCGGGCCCACACCACCAGACTTGCCCTTTTTGCTTGCGAGACTTTGCCGGAGTTCAGCCTCCCACCGCGCTATGTCCGCATCCTTGCCCTTGCCCTTTCTCGTTCCCTCGTCCTTTTGACGCGTCGCGAGCACTGTCAGGCGAGGTGAGTGGCAATTACTCTTGATCGTCGCCGCACTCACCATCGACGTACATCGTCCCCTCGGGCGTCTCCCAAATTCCAAGCTCTTCTTCGGTGAGCGTGCCCAGTCCAGCGTCGATATCAAGCCGTATCTGCGACACCACGCGTGGGAGTACTACGTCTGGGGCGATGAAGGATATCGTGTTGACCGTGCGGAAGCTCGCCTCTGCAAAGCCCGGCTGTATAGACATATGTAAGTTGTGGTCGGTACGAGAATGTCACGCACCTTGCCGGATGTGGATGATTCGAGGACGAGCGTCATTGCTCGATCAATGTGACTCGTCAGAACGCCGAGTGGATCCACGCCCGCCTTCTGACACAACTCGATCCATAGTGTGCGCGTTGGTCCGCCTAGCGCACGTCAGAATCAGCCCACAAGTCAAAGGAGGAGACGTACAGATGGCAGGATGGTGTGCCAACACCAGCCAATCCACAATCAATGTCTCCCTCACGGACGTGTCTAGTTCCCGTCCACCATCACTCTCATCCGTGTCACCACCCACATTCACAGATGCAAGCAACACGGCAGCATGTTGACCTCGCTTATCGACTTCCTCTTCCCCGTACCCAACTACCTTTGTTACGCCTCCCGGCTTGCTCAAAGACGCCATCACGGCATCGAGTAGCACCGCATTCACAAGCTGCGGCCGAGCCCGCGTAGCAGCTTTGATCGTTTCCAACGTCGCCCTACGCACGTCTACAAACGAGACCTGCACCGCAAGATGGACAAACACTGCGCCCAACGCGACCCTACGATACCCAAGGTGTCAAATCAAACAATCGCATTCCCTACAGGTAAGGCATACCTCAGACGATGTTGCTTGACAAGCTCAAGCTCCAGCTTGGGCAGTGCCAGGTCTACAGCGCGCAGCAACCACACCGCATCCTCCTCGCTCACCTTTTGGTAGACCTTGTCCCATAACAGGAAAGACGGTTTCGTAGCGGTCCCCGCTAACACATCCAGAGACAAACCCCGCGAACCGAATTCGTCTGTCCAAAATAGATATCGAGCGTGACGTCATTCAAAGAAGTTGACGTGACATGCGAAATACCGAAATGAATTCATCAAATGAAACGCAAACGCCGAGAAACAAACACATACCAAGAAAAGCGGACAATGGGCCGAGCAAGGCGGCCACGGCGACATACCCCTCCGACGGCCCAGCAGAGCCCAGCAAACCGGTACTCGTCGCTGCAAGACATCCTTCGAGTGCCCCACCGATCGCTTTTGCAAAGCTCCGGGTGGCATCATTGATCGAAGACCCCCACAAGGCGGTACCGACGACGCTTACAAACGCACGTTTCAGCATGGGCTTGCCGTTTATTTCCTTGGCGATGACGGCAGTCACATCAGCAGGTATCGGCATCCCATGCGTGAGCAGGTGGTTCAGGTGAACGGGAAGTGTGCGCACGAGGAGCGAGGTCGCGCCATCGTGGGTTTCTTTGACGATAAGCCCTGGGAGCGCATGTACGAGCGCGGGTGATGCGGCGTTGTGCTTAGGTACCATAGCAAGCATTGTATACAGGGCGATCCGGTGGTCGACGCCTCCGGTCTTTGCAGTCAGTGGCAACGCCAGCGTTTCGACGACTGCCGTCTCGAGAAACTCGGGAGGACATTTGGACACGATAACCTTGAAGAGGGCAGAGGCGTTTGAGCGCACGACGGGATTGCTCGACTTGGCAGAGCTGAGGGAAGCAGTAAGAAATTTTTTGAGGGTTGGTGTGTCGAGAGGGTGTGGATAAGCGAGCAAACAATCGGCAATGACTGGGAAACGTCAAGAGGATAAGGGTTGCATGCACGAGAAGTGACGTACCGCTTAGTGAATACTCTGGGGAACGCAAGAGGGCCTTTTCCATTGTTGGCAAGAGCGAATTTGACAGGTCATCCGGACCGATGGACGTTTGTATGAAATCATCAAATGCGTGCTGCAGGTAGTGAGTTGGGTGACAGATGGCCCAGTCCAAAAATACGTACAGAAATGTGTGCAGGGACTGCTGTTTTGGACATAAGGATATGAGTGGTATAGAGATAAATGATACCCTCCTGAGCCCGATTGTCATAGAAAGGTCATTTAACGGAGTGAGCGATGACCCACCTTGACGGATAGCGTGATCTGCCCAAGAGAGTCGTCCTTGACGTTTTTGAGATGGATGGTGACATCGACAGCGGTACCTAGAAGAGCGATGTAGATGAGCGGCGTTTGGCTGGATTTTGCCTGAGTGAGCAGCGTGGACATGAGCGATTGGAGACGATCTGGGGCAGAGCGTAGTGCGCGGCGTGTGCGTACAAGCGCACTTTGCTTCATGGACTGTTTAGAGCGCGTGGAGGGGCTGAGTAGGAGATCGAGGAGGGTGGCAAGAATGCCGGTGAGGACAGGCCATGAGTTGGACGAAGTAGCGTTGGAGATACAGGTGGTGTATAGAGCACAGGACCAACTCAAGAGCACAAAGAGATCTGCGGCGGCGTAAGAGCTTCGGACGAGGGTCAATACACGTGCGACTATGAAAGGAAAGGCGGGACAAACCCGGGAGTTGGTTTCGATATGTGGGCTACTTCGTGTGTGAGCCAACCGAGGATGTGGTCCAGAACTGATTGGTCCTTTTGGACGAGACGCATGCCAATTTCCTGTACGGCATCGCGTGAGGGGGTATCAATGTAGCGGGGATAAGTCTCTGTGAGAAGATGGAGGACGTCCAAGAGCTGGGTGAGGGAGAGATCTGGGCAAGTCAGCGAGGCGCGTGGCAACAAAGTTCAATGAACCTTGGTGAATGAGCCAGGCGAGTTCATCGCGTAAAAAGGCGAGACGAGTGCTCGTACTAGGACAAAGTAGTCTTGAATGTGCGATCTCGATGGCGATCTGCCAATCAATTAGCGCCTTGTCTCGCCAAGCGTGTTGGTCTAACATGAGCCTTGATTGATTTATGTCATCATCCTACCATGACTTTACTAGCCTCGCTCTTTCTTACTCCCTCTCATGTCTGGACTCACACCGCAGCCAACTGTTCCTTCAACGCCTCCGACCTATGCCGCTCCCTCCCACCAGAACCTCGCTGCTGTCGCCGCCACCGTCGCCATCGTCGGTCTCCTCATGGCCGCCCTCATCACTTGGCTCGTCTTCCGTCTCCGTCACTCCCAACCCGATTCTCAGCAAATCCCCATCTCACATAAACCCAGTTCACATCCTTTCAGGGCTTCCCTAGCCCCCTCTGAGGCCTCGTCTAAATTCGGATTCAGTGTGTATTCTCCCGCTCTCTCCTTCGCGTTGATTGATCATCTTTTTCTAGTTCGAAAATCCTTCCATCTCTCCCATAGACCGAAGGAGACCAGCTGGGACTTTGCGGACCCTGATCCGTTCGCACATCCAAAGGACAGCTTGCTCGACGCGCCTTTGCCTCGCACTTCTTCAAAACACCGTCCAACACCACTTCCACCTGTACCCGCATACACCTCACTCGCGCAGCGCGCAAGCACTTACAAGTACGACGCTGTTCCGCGTACTCCAACCACTCCCGCTACCCCCGACTCTATTGACCCGCCCCCGCCTGCATACTGCCGCGAGACTGCTTCGTCGCCCGTTTCCCAGTCCAAAGACTCACCACCCACCTAATCACCTCCGCCCCGCTTCTTCTCGTCATTGCCCGCTTCCATTTTTTCCCTTGCACCATATCCGTCAATGCATTGTACATAACATACCACTCGGTCGCTCATTGGGCTTTGTTCCCTTGGAGAATCGATCGACGACACGCTGCTGTGCGGCATAGACTCTGCATCGCGCTTGTCTCTCTTGCATCCAAGACGACCGTGCCATTCATTCCTTGTCACATACTCCTCGCTCGGCCGATCATGCATTCACCCTCCGTCCTCCCACCTTCTTTTGTTTGTTCGCATTATGGTGATGGCATTGTTACGCAGACGGGTCCCTCCACCCTTTGACCGCTTATCCTGTAACCGTAATCCATTCCTACGAATCACGGTGTTTTCCCGCTATTACATATTTGCATTGCCGCGTGCCAATTCAGTTTAGGCCGCGGCGGCGGCCGGATGGATACATTGCAAGATGCGAATGCATCCAGCAGGCCACTAATAATCTTGGCGTGGCAGTGACATTTGTGTTTCGGATGCACACACTTCTTCGCACTCTGGTTTACGTCTGAAGGAAGCCCGATCGTTCTTCGAGAGCCAATATCCGCGAGAGTGCGCCATCACGTATGGCATCGCTCATATCGGTCTAGACCGCAAGAGGTAATAGAATAGAAATCATAATGAATGAGGACTGGACAGGCTATAGTACTCACTACAGAGCCAGCTCTTGATACAGTATATCGACAGGCCTTTGCCACGGCGATAGAGCCAGAAGGCTACCCCATGTTGTTGCATGATGGCGGTATTACACGAGTCTCGCGTAGCCGATGGGCGGGCCGAAAGACGCTCGTAAACTGGCGGTAATCACTCGGGGAAGTCTTCTTTGTCGAAGCCGCACGTACCAGGAAGAACTTTCCAGCTGTTGTTACGTCTGTGACAAGTGCGGAGATTAAAGGCACTTGTTTGTTGCCCGTGATGATAGAGCACAAGGTGGGTGGAGCCCAGATGCACCTTTACTTCCCCTAGGACATATGTAGTCGCTGTTATCTCTGTATTCCGATCCTCATCAGCGAATGTCACCCATTGGAGTCTTCCAAAAGCGATGCGAATCTTTACCCACTTGGGCGCTGGCCGTTCTCACTCTCGAGCGCACATGTCGAAGGGACGATGCCGAGTGGGAACGGAGACGGAACCTGCCTATACCATGCCTCGTGCGATCGAAAAAAGTGTGTAATGATGCCATGTGGGCGTCCGTATCAAAGGCACCTTTGCCGCCCGACAATACCCTTGCTTGTGGGACACGCGCTTGACAAGACACGGCCGCCGTCAGTGTGCTCTGGCGGCGCCTCCATCACAAACCCGCCATCGTGGTCTCCTCTTCCCGCTCCAGCTCCCCAGCGTCGGCAAATCTGATCGTACTTGCAGTAGCGTTGTGCCCGGTAGTCGTGAACCCGAACGCAGTGTCGATGTCGCCACTACATCTGCCCAGAAGGTCATGTGCGTAGAGTCCCCGCAGGCTCAACGTGAATCGCGGAACGAGCGTGGCCACAGGGACATATTCTGGCGCCAAACCCCAAATGTTCAGTGGAGTGTCGACCCACCACAGACAGTCGATGACTGTAAACGCCACAATACTATTCAGGTCAGTTCATTGTTGTCGTGAGGGAACAAGCAAGACACGAACGTACACGAGAAAGCATATCGTGCCTTCGCCTGTGAGGAGGTTCAAGTAACGGTTAAGCTGAATTCGTTTTGATACCCTGTACATTCCACGTAACTCCCTGAGAAACCGAATTATGATCAACAGACACATGTACATGCTGAGAGCGAGCTGCACTATCTCTGCGACTTTGTAGCCAATGTCAAAGGTGGGTTGTCTCACACAAAATGAGAGATCAAGCACTTGTGCCGTGACGCCTAGATGATAGGGAGAATACAATGTTTCATATTGCAATATGAGATACTGTTTCACTTACCAAGGGAACTCATCCGAGTGCTGCATACAATGGAGGTAATCAGCAATGCCATGACTTCTGTGGCGTATACCAGAAGGAGGGTGGCAAGGATGAATCTCGATCGGCCATACAATGCCCACACACGGAGTATCATCACCACTGCGTTTACATATGTAGTTCATCCACGACGAGAAAACGGGAAATCTCACAGTCAGCTGCCATGACAAAAATACAGAGGACCCATTGGCCGAAAATGGTCAGTATAGCGCCTTGATGGAACAGCTGGTCAGTAAGTCATGTGGACATTCGTCGTTAAAACGGGTCTCACAACTTCAAAAGTGTATCATCCGAAATCATGATTGATAAGTGTATAATGAAATGCGAATACATACACCTAAACGTTCTTGAATATATTCGTAGGTGATCAGCAGAATAGGATTCACCTTTGGAGGGCCAGGGAAGAAAGACGTCCCCACTTCGATCGACGTTAGCTCGTACGCGATGGTCAGTTTTCAACACGTACGAATTGTCAAAATTCTGGAAACTGATCAGGAATCAATGGGTGAGTCGCAGAAAGAAGAAAACGCACGTGGCAGCACACAGACCAAGGTAGCGAGTCTTGACATCAGCTTTGATCAACACAGGTATGACATCTTCCGAATGGAGAAGTGGCTCACGAGGAAGAATAGCATTGACACCGGGGTCAAGGGCTTGCTCTGTGGCGAATTAGAATATGTTATCGGGGCGAGAAGAGTGGCTGCCGACCCATATGTATTTTACCTCAAAAAGTGTCGGTCATTAAGACTTTAGTATGAGGCCGATGCACGATAACAGTACCTCATCTGAGAATGTGAGGACTGGATACATTATGGTCAGTCAACTATGATAGATAGACGCATAGAGACGCGGATACTCACTGTAGTCGTATCCGAGTGCGGTGAGCATAAAAACTGAGAAAACAGTCGGGTAAACGCATGAGTTGATCCGGAGAGGATCATACGAGTTGTATAATTAGTTCTCCGGATGGCCGTGACAGTCTGTTGCACGCTGGAGGACATGAAGTTGATATGAGTGAAAAGGACCAAGGACTTGGGGTTTCGTTTATATCTAACTTCGGGAGTGATTTTAGAAGGCGGCATCGTCTTTTGCGCCATTGGTATGCTTCAACCAGTGACATTGGCTACCGTGGTCCAAATGGGCGTCGAGACGTTACGTTTGATGTGTTGACGGCGCAACAGTGATAACGGAGATCTTCACACGAGCCACTGACTCACCATCTCGCACAATATTGTCCCACTGGCGGGACGTGCCCAGTCCCACCCGTCGGCTAATACAAGGTAGTCTTTCATGCATCCCCTTTACTTATGGCATAACTCTTGTAACAACGAGGCAAGGAAAGCGCGACTCGTGGCTTACCCACTACCTCAGCGACGCGACACCGAGCGCAGCGGCGCACGACGACGCCGAAGACAGCGCGCCAACCATGACCGCTCGCCGGTAACTAGTATGTGTCTTTTCATATCGTCGTCATCCCCCTTCGACCATTCCAACGCGATCCTCCCCCAGATCTCAGAATATTTTTTTTGACTGGTACTTGTCCTTGCTGTTCGATCTCATTCTCTGATCACTGCGTGGTAAGCAATCCGTTGGGCTTTCGCCCCTTCCCAAGCGTTCCATCGCACAAGTCGTCTAGTGTAGTGTATCCCAGGCTCCCAACCCACGCAATTATGTGTAGCCTGGGTTCAGAAGTGTCTACATCCAATACTCGGAGGGCATGTCATAGAGAAGTGCTGCGCCGATCGCTGAATGCGATTCCACACTCACATCTCTTTCCTCCAACACTATCTCTTCGTCCTGTCCTGACCGTTCGTTTTTCCCAGTATCAGGAAATCCTACGCTCGCGACAGCGCCAGTGATACCGAACGCGTGTTAATATCGTTCCTGCGTCTCCTGTGTACACGGCAGGTACAAATTCGCTTCTAATCGACATATTGTCCAGATGCCATTCTCCTGAGCGCCGTATCTCTGACACAAAAATACTTCCAGTTAATAGACACGCGTGTAACATTGCCATACCCGTTCAGTTCGACACCATGAGGGGAAACCCGTGGCTGTATGTGTCGTACACATTCCGCAGCCGTCGTAATGTCATTCAGTTTCATAGCTAGGGTACAAGCTTGTGTCCATCATGCAGCACTATCAACGAGTTGAGCTTCCCTCTCTTCCATCACACATCATACTGCTCTGGCTTGTCGTTTTGCCCAGCGTCGGCAAACACCATTGTGCTCCCAACAGTGTGGTCAACAGATACGAAACCGAATGCCGTGTCAATGTCGTTTTCACGTCTCCCTCGTGCATCCTGTGAGCAGAGCGCTCGCAAGTTGAGGATGAATCGGGAGACGAGTGTGAACACGGGTATATACTCTAGCACTGTGAACCACATGTTAACCTGAATGCCCATCATCGATAGGAAGTCGATGAGAGCAAACATCACGATCCTATTTGTATTCATGGTCGTTAGCCTAATACCGTGAACAGGGATGGGTCATGGACGTACGCAAGGTAATAAAGGATGCCTTCTCTCATAAGGATGTTCACATAATGGTTGAGCTGTCTGAATCGCTTTTCCGTCCTGTAAGCTTGAAGTAACTCCTGGATGAGTCGAAAGGTAATGAACAGACACATCAGTGTGCCGAGGACGAGCTGGACAGTGTCTATGACTTCTAAGGAAATGGCTGGAATGGTTTGGGGCAGACAAAATGAGAAATCGAGCACTTCAACCTGGAATCCTAGATGGCACACACAAGGTCAAACCTACAACATATATGATGCGGAGGGCCGTTTCACGTACCTCCAGAGTTACCCTGAATGTTGTATTCGATCGCAGCAACCAAAGATGCCACCACTTCTATGACATAAAATGGAAGGAGGGTGGCAAGGATGAACCTCGACCGATTGTACAGTGCCCAAATGCGGAGAATCATCACCACTGCATTCACCGGGGTTAATTGTCTCACCACAAACAAGCAAAAAATCTCACATTCTGCCCCAGCAATAAATATCCAGAAGGCCCATCGGTAAGCAATGATCAGTCCATCGCCTTTGGAGTATAATTGAATGAATTGTCAGGAGGAAGATTGACCAATAAGCTCACAGCTATTAAGAACAATCATTTTATCGGAAATGCTTCAACGAGTGCCTAGTATATGTGCCATATATACATACACCTAAATGATTGGATTTCATGAGCATGTGACCGTCAGTGAACTGAAAAGTTACTTTTGTTGCAGAAGGCAAAAAAGAAGTTCCAACTTCCGCTGGTGTCAGCCCACGAGCAAGCTCAAGGGTTGAGTGTACGAACCAAGCGTAATCGTTCTAGCGAAAAACAGTCAGGTATCAATCATGTAGGAGGCATAACATACATGGCACAACACAGGCCGAAGTAGCGAACCTGAAGAAAGCATGGGTCAACGCCAGAACAGCGATGTTGGAGGGGATACTCACGAAAAGAAACAACGTGGACACCCATGTCCAAGGTTTGTTCTGTGACGACATGAAAATGTGTGGTCTGCTGACGACAATAACGGCCACTTGCCCAAATGTACTGTATCTGTGAAAATGATGGTTAAAGTGACACCAATATTGAACAGGACGCGTACTTCGTCTGCAAATGTCAAAACTGAAAACGTCGAGGTCCTTCAATGTGAAGAAGCATTAACAGGCGTGTATTACATACTGTGATCATATCCGACTGCAGTAAGAATGACGACTAAGAGAGCAGTGAGTTCGATTCATGGATGGTGCAGCAACGTGTCATACGAGTCGAATAATTAGTTTGCTGGATGATATTGACAATCTCCTGGAGAGAGGCCATGAACTTGTCGATTATGATAGACGTTGAGAAACTGAAAGGTGCATAAAACAATGTTGCACTGGTATATAAGGGTCAGATTATGTGCCATCGCAAGAGCTGGTGATCCGGGGCGTTAGATCGCCTGGAAGTGTGCTAATTGACTTGAGCCACAAACAACACGAGGACAATGTGCCTAGTTCTGTGGCAATTTCTGTGGAACGCCTTGTTGATATGAACATGATGCAGCCAATGAACAGTCGTCATAAGTCGCTAATCAATGGAGAAAGCTTGGCATCAGCAACCATAGAACCGAATTACATATCACTGACCTCGGAGACGACCGTTGTACAGTCACTGTAAACTAATGCTAGTCTCGCCGTTGACTTACCCATCGTTCGTCATCGACCATCTTGGACTCTCTAGCTTTCTGCAGGCTCACCGATGGGGATGTATACATCATTCCACGTGTAGTAAGTAATAGTTGTCGAAAACTAATGCCGGATGACAGAATAAGCACCATCCGGTACAATTACTGTCCGTGTCACAATTAAATGGTCGGCAAACGAACTCGGAATTCCATAGCATCCTGACTTAAGAGGCTCGGAAGTGTTTTCAAGGGGTACGAAATGGGGATCATTCATTGGCGAGGCCGCAAGAGCGCGATGAAGATTGATCATGTCTACAAGAAGTGTTCATTGTTCAGCCTGGAACTTCTACTTACGACTCTTATGTTCTGTATTCAGTGAGCGCGTACATTGCTTTCCGAGTTTTGGGGAGATACGGGGAGCACTGTACTACTGAGGCAGGAACCCGGACGAGCCGTGGGTAAATTACCTGAATTGAGTAGTCGCCGAAAAAGTTTCCGGAACTTCTTTCGACTTGTCTAACGAGTCCATTTGCAATGTTTTCTGTTGTCCTGCGGGGGGCCGTCCGAACACACACGTTCACACCGCGGTCGGTGCGCTGTCTTGCATCCCAAGTCCCCCCAAAGTCAGCCGCGCCCAAGAAGCAGCCACCGCCCCCGCCAATAGCTCCAACAACGACCTCCGTTCTCCCAAGTCTTGACTTTGATCCTGCCGAGCATGCGGAGAGAACGGAACGCACCGGTGCAAAGTCTTCCAAAGACTCGCTTTCTTCTATAGAGCGACGCCGCAGGCACTTTGGAAGAGTCTCACTCGCCATGTTGGCTGTGGCTCTCGGCGCGGAAGTACTCTACCTCGGGCGCGATTGGGAGGCGGATGAACTTGCAAACAAGAAAAATGTGCGCTTTCTTTCAATTTTTGTCTTGCCCCACTTCTAACGTTGTCTTGGCTGTTTTGATAGAAGGTTGAGGATGCGTCTTTGGGTCGGTGGGGCCGAACCAAGGCACGATTCACGGACATGTTTGACGTACGCAACTTCGGATTGCATCTAATGTGGGGCTGTCTTGACCGTTATCACCAGTACTTTAACAAGCCAGCATGGACAGAATTGTTACCCCCACCGCTTCCAACTCCCCACCAAAAACCTTACACGCTTCTCATCTCGCTGGATGACCTACTAATAACCTCCACTTGGGATGTACGCTTTTCTAATCGTAATTTGTTTGATCCACAATTTACATCTCCGATAGCGACAAAAAGGTTGGCGGACGGCTAAACGTCCTGGTGTTGATTACTTTCTTGCATATCTATCTCAGTTTTATGAAATTGTCATATTTACCTCTCAAAACCACTACGTGTGTTTTTCACCTATGACTCGTTGACAATTGCTAAGCGTGATCTGCCTTAGACCGCTATCCCCGTAATTGAGAAACTGGATCCTTACAATTTTTTCATCACCTACAAGCTCTTCCGCGAGGCAACGCGCACTGTGGATGGCCAGATCGTCAAAGTAAGCTGGCTTGTATCCTACCCTACTCAAGTCTCAGTATCGTTCTATCCGTACACAAGGATCTTTCCTACCTCAATCGTGACCTTTCCAAAGTGATTTTGCTGGATACTCACGAAGAACACGTCTCGACACACCCGGACAATTCTATCGTGCTTCCTAAATGGACAGGGACTCCCGGCGACAAGGGTCTTGTTGCCATGATCCCCTTCTTGGAATGTATGTTCATCCACATCAACATTTCATTATGCTCACCATCGCAGCGATCGGCATTTACAAACCTCAGGATGTGCGGCCAATCCTCCAAGCTTACCGCGGGAAAGATATCCCGGCAGAGTACGCGAGGAAGGAGGTGGAAGCACGCGAACGTCACATTGCCGAATGGAAGAACAAATCCGGAGGTCTGTCCTCCGGGGGATTCACTATGAGCTCCTTGTTTGGTGTGAGCACCGAGGTAGATCCTTGACTTGACTTTGTCTCTTCGCAGTGATTAATTCTAGTTACTATAGTCCTCCCACTCACCTGTCCCCCCAACATACCTTGAGCAAAAGCGCTTAGAAGCACAACGACAATACAAGGAGGAACAGGCTTATATTGCATCTCATAAAGCTGAGTTCGATAAAGTCTTGGAAGAGGAGAGACAAGCGATGGCCAAGGAGATGCCTGGGTCATTGCTTGGTCTACTCGATAATATGGCGGGAAAGAAGCCACAGGATCCACAGAGCTCTATCAAAACCGTTACGGGCGGTGAGGAAGTGCAGGTGAAGTCATAGATAGGTACTGGGCTGCCCGACCTATAGCGGAACAACATAGAGGTACAGTAGTGGTGACATCAGCTGTCGTTATTCACATAATCTGGGCTTCCCTCACGGCTGAGCCACATATTACACTGTGGAGGACCGAGTCACGACGTGTGTTCCCCGAGTATCGGGCACCAGTGATCATCGATCATTGATCATCAGCGTCCATCTGGAAAGTGAGGTATGTTGCTCCCCGATTCTTGCATTTGGATAAGAACATGTCGTGTCATTAAAGTGTACCTGAAATCTGAAAAGATCACGATTTTTCAAGCTTCAGAATGGTCTGCTTGACTCACTGATTATTTTTGCTGCGGTAGTGTTGGGCGCACATCCCCTGTGCAGCATTGATCCTTCGATCCGGCGAAAACGTTTACCCACCAGTGTGCCATCAAGCACGAACACTATCAAGCCTCCCTTCGCGAGCTATCGTGTTGAACAGTGGGTCGGCTAACTTCACTTACGCAACGGTATGTGGAGATTTGAACCCGGTGTGTGACCACTGGTGTCCTGGAGGGACTAAACCTGTGGCGCGTTGCGAACGTCATAATATAATCAGCACCTCCAATCAGGCTTTTCCTAGTAAGCGCCGTTTCAGTACTAAAATCATTAGCGGCTAAGCAGGCTTGGCCAGCGGATATTCCTTTGAAAGATTTATGGCATATACATTTGACCAATCGGAACCTCCAGAGGTCCATTGGAGCGGTAACGTTACGCCATTGCCATGTAGATGCGCCTCAGTGTTCTATAAACTCGCCAGATTGAATTTGATGCTGCGGAGACAAATTCACGGCGTTTCGTGCCCTCGAGGCAAACTACTTGCCTCGACGACATCCAACAGTGGCGTTCCCCAGGATATCGGAGCGAGTCTATGGTCAGTGATGACACTAGACTAAAACATCCGAACCAATGATATAAGCCACACAATGCCGCAGCGCCGCTGTTCGGACGATCTGCAACAATGCGAGTCAAAATGATTTCGTCCCCGAGTTTTCTTTTCAAGGATTCTCAAGTGCTTTCAACCTGACGCGAGTTCCTAGTATCAGTCACTCATGATGTCGCTACCCTGTACTCATTGTGAGCGATGTGGCTAAACATATCAAAGAAGTCGACTCCAAGTTTCGTTTTTGATGCTATGGTCTAGATGGGATCCGATGGCACAACAAGTCACCGTAAACGAACCGAAGGAGTAGAAGAGGGATCTAAAGTGGGGGATAAAAGACCGCATCCGTGTTCCACACCTAGAGAAGAAGTCCCGTTGCGTCTAGTGAGGTTTTACCTCCTCGAATACGCTTGCTTACTCACACCACATTCAGCTCTTGACCCCGCCCCATTCACACTTTGATCCAACCGTCTACATCATACGTGATTCTGGTAGAAGCACGTCCGCTTATGGTGGATAACACAAAGCCATGGAGAATGTCTCACTCACCAACATTGGAGACTATCCCATCTATGTTCGCGTTACTTCGGTGAGATACAGTGGCGACTCCGAAGCTTTCGTGGAAATCAATCCTGGTTCCACGTACGAGTGGCCCAGGAACGCCCGAGAGGTTGCATTCATTCAGACTAACGATAGTAATCAGCCTGGTAGCTATTATTCAGCCCCTTAAACTGTTTGTAGGCTGCAATAAATGTATCACAGTGCATCTCTGATTATCATGTCTGATTTATTACGCCCGTTTAGCTCAGTGGTAGAGCGCGCCACTCGTAATGGTGAGGTCGGTTGTTCAATCCAGCCAGTGGGCAGTTTTTTTTGCGACTCTGGATCCGTGTGGACGGCTGGTACAGAACGCTCTCCCATGTATCAGAATCTGGTACGCTTTTAGATCAAGACACAATCGTTATCTGTGGATCATTCGAACTACCACCGTTGCACCAACGCGGATCCATCCCCGGTTCAAAAATCCGTTCGCACAATGATGCGTGCAGCGAAGTAGGCAGAATCACAGAAGTTTTCCGTCCACCATCTGGCACATTGTATTGATGCTCAGCGATCCCCCTTTTAAATATTATCTGGGTAAGCGCTGAATGTGCCGCGATAGATCCGCGTGAAACCATTCACTTTTAGATAAGCGATCAAATTATTACATCCTGTGTCTGCCTCGTGGTTTGGGGTGGACACACATGGACACACCAGAGCCATATGCTGTGTATACAGTTGATCAAGCGCGATTGAAGCACAGGAACGAGAAGGGCGCATGGGACGTACAGTAACTATCAACCCCATGGCATAAATAGGCCTCCTTATCCCCTTAGTTCCAATTCCTACCCCGCGTCTCCCCAAAAACACCCCAGGTAAGGCGCTCCAATTGTATGTGATAGTTGAACATAACTGACATCCTGCGATCCAGACAAATATGAGCACACCACTCGAGGATTTTTTTGCACAATTCGCCAACCTGGGGTTTGAATACAGGGAGGACGCGACTGCGCACAACAACTTTGCACGGCTCCAACAGGTGTCCCTCTGGGGCGGTGACTCTGCAGAGTTGAGGGAAGCACGCAAGAAGTTTAACAATGCACTGCATCGACAATTCAACGTCACCATTGGGACGGGCACCGACCTGTCATCGTGGCAGAAATTATGTGAGCTCATCCACATCACGCCAGTCCCGGGGGATATCCCAGAGTGTCAGAGGGTGCGTGCTTTTTCATGTGCAAGGGAAGTGCGATTGCCTGACGCGTGCTCCCTCGAACTAAAGCAAGTCAGGGATGCACATGTGAATATCGTCGACCTGCTGGAGTCCGTACGTACGGGAAATCCGGTGCGGAAATTCGCGACGCTCGAAGAGCTTAGAACGTACACCATAACTACGGAAAGAATCTTCCCAAAAGAAGGTGCATACGCCGGTGGGTTGCTAAAAGAGTTGTTGCGGGAGATTTTTGGTGGATACCGTGGGAGAAGACGAAATGGGAATGGGAGCAGAAGGAGAAGAAGGAGAAGGGCGCGCAGGAGAGCTGCCGCTGCTACGCAGACCTAACGCCTTGATGGTGTGTTCGTGGCGCACTGGTGCGGCCGTTCCGTCCTTTGGATTGGGTCGATGTAAGGTACATAGTTGAGTTTATGAATTCTTGTCATACGTGCACCAGCATCATGAAGTTTTGGGATTGTTTACGCTACCAACATTTCGGTCCGGGCTTCAATGTAAGGCTAGACCGCTGGCGCTTAACCGTTCCGCCAAAAGGCTACGATACTGAGTGACTACCACTCAGTATCCCAGGCAGTATATATGCTGATTATCCGGAATCAGGTAAGCCGGCGCAGCGTGCTTACATTCAAGCTTCAAGACCAGACCGTCGTAGGTTATGTAATTATCGAAGTGACTTTTGCTACGACGGCTTCCTTGTCCCTCGATAGACTACGCTTTCTGGCATTGACAGGCTACATGAGCATACGGCACTCCGTCCCATCGTCCTGGGTGACCACAGGCGGAGCGGATCCCGAATTCCTCTTTGTCTAGAGATGGTGTAAGTTCTTGTTGGAGGAAAGGAGGAACTTTCAGGTATACCCCCCTGAACAAGCTATACATCCGTGGTAGAGTATATTCCCAACGATATGGTATTCTACCGGACACCTGCAATCAGTCATCGTGATGTTGAAGAGAGAGGATGTTCCGTACGATCATCACAAAAATTGTACAACCGACACGGTCACATGTAGTCCTTTTCGTCCATATCGTTCAAGAACCAATTTTCCTCGGTCTCAGCCCGGACTTTCCCCTCCGGGATCCCTGTCAACACCCTCAACTTCAGCAACTCTGCGAGGGCCATGGCCATAGGGTAGTGTTCGTTGGACACCCAGGTCTCCGTCTCGAAACCAACCATGCCTCGGCACCCCTCAAAATTCTCGTCCGCGACTTGTAGTTTTGCGCTCAGCGCCTTTGTCTTGCGTAGGTCCTCGGGTTCGAACACGACTGGACACGGCACACTTTCCCCCGTAAGCCTCCCCCACATCCCCGTCGCCTCTATCAGTGTAGCCTTCAGCGCGTGAGCCTCGCCCTCCCATGGAGCACTGGCTTGGTCGAAAAGGCGGCAGGTGAACATGGACACGGGGTCCGACAATGCATCGTAATGGAGCTTGTTGCGCTCCTCCGTGTTCTTGACGTAGTGAAAGTGGACGAGACGGTGGTAGTAGAGTCCCATCGCGTGGCTCTGCTCGAATTGGTCTAATTTGTCTATATTCGACGGCAGTGAAGGTGGGATGAGAGCCTGCGAGACCGGGTCATCGTAGTTCTGAAAGCGACCTGGTATTCCAGCGAGGAGAAACAGGGGTAGGATCGAGGCGTGTTGCCAGTCGAGCAAGCCCACAATGTTCAACTGGTTGGAGTCTGACGACGTCGACACGATGACGTTGCTCGGTTGAAGATCGGGATGGCGGATACGGAAGTAATGAAGGGTTGAGTTCTTGGGGATGAGCGGGGATGCGATGAGAAGGTAGCGTTCGAGATTCTTGATGTGTTCCAACGGTGATTGCTCCTTGTACCCGTAAGCCTCCCTTCTTTCGCGCTGGAACGGTAGCAACGGTCGACCAAATTGTTCCAGATACGCCAGTTCCTTGCGAGCTGCTGCTATGAGCGCAGCCTCCGCGCTTTCATCTATAGTCTCGATTAGTTCCAGGAAGTTCTACAAAAGAAAAGGCAGAGAATGATGTACATGGTCCCCTGTTCCACGTCGAGCTGCGATCTCCTTCCGTACCACATATGCAGCCTGACATCCGGTCCGATGCAGAAGCGCCCGTTGTTGAGCGAGATCCCCGTCCTCCCTGTCTTCTCCAGGTCGTCGGTATAATAGAGGCTTCCACCAGCCGGAAAAGGAATCGACATCATGCGAGACTCGAGTTGAGAAAGTTGACGCAAGATCGAGA
>JBBPTV010000391.1:0-23940 GCA_038094275.1 Tubosaeta brunneosetosa | reverse complement strand
CTTCATTCTTAGTACCCTGTATTTACTTTACCTTAGTTGGGCATTGCTGCCCCTATTTAGGTGAATATCAGTTGTGCTCAGTACTTGCAGCGCATTCTGAGTTGGGCATTGCTGCCCCTATTTAGTAGTTAACAGACACCTGTATTCATCTCAAAGTGGATTGTACATCACATCAAACTGTGAACTTCTCTCTAGATGGCCAGATTTAAAGGTGCATGACAAGTGCATTGTCTTACCTATGCCAACCCCAGGCCATCTACAATCACACTTTTTTACAAATATGCCCAGGCACTCCATTTCATCAATGAGGCACTCTGTATGTACATATAGAGTGTTTTAATGACAGATTGCTGACCATCTGTATTTGTTCTAGGTTAAGTCACCTTCTATCATTTGAAACACAAACTACCTGACCCTAGACCACTCCACAGCAGCTCTATAAGGCATTTACATGCCTGTCCACCCTCTTACCACTTTAGCTTTGCCTGTTGGATACTCCAACCCAATGCTGAGTCCACCTATTTGTTCAACTCCAAATCCCACTTAGAGATATCAAAACTTTCAGTACCACACCACATCAGCTTCACCCATAGGGTATCCCCATCTAATCCCAAGTCCATCAATTCACCCAACTTCAAATTCTACTGCCAGATATCAGGTCTCATTCTTGCAGCCCCTTCTACTGGTTGTGCCTGCCTTAGCTACACCACCTGCCCCACATACTCCAGCCACTGCCTTTGTCACACCACCTGCTACACAAATGGATACACCTGGTTGTCCCTCTTTGAAGGATGAGCTGCTTGAGCCACTATCCAGTGCCATCCACAAAAAGGATTTAAAAAGTGGCAAGCCCTTTAATTTAACTTTGCCAAAGGTGCAAAAAAACGAAGCCAAGCTCTATGCTGGGAGCATCAACCACAACAGAATTGCCAGAAGACAATGAGGCAACTTATGAAGAAAGGGAGGAGAGCTATCACCACCAGATATACCAATGAAGAGAGTATACCATGACCACTATTCTCCTTCAGGCTCTCTATAGCAGTATTACTGTTCTTCTTACAACCATTATCATAATTCCCAGGCATATTATTCTTCAACCCCCTCTGGGTCTTGTAGGATTGGTTCTGGCAGTTAAAGTAGCTTTGAGGAAGAGGGTAGTACATCAGGGCAAAGAGGAGATACAGTGCCATCCACTGAAGCTTAATTACTGTTAACAATTTTCATGTTGATTGAACTACAAGCTGGAATCAAGAGAAATGGTCCCTTTGATGGATGTCATTAAAGAGTTGATTACACAAGTCATCTCAGAACTCATTTCGATCCAAGCTTTTCCAGATTGGCATATGCACCAATTGGATTTGATTGATGCCAACACATAAAACCTGCACATTGTTTGAATAAATGGCTAGATGCCAATCTGATGGATGAAATTGAAGGCATGAGGAACTTGGAAGAAATAGGCAGGATTGCCTTCTTCCTAGTAGAGCTGTGCAGACTGATAGAGGAGAGCATAAGGGTCAATGGTTGGAGTGGAACCATTGGTGTGAGTGAAGAAGACAGTGGAGGCAAAGAACATATCACCATTGGCCTCTGTGAAGTTCAACTTCACTTTACCTTTACCTCTGCCTTTGCCATATGATCAACATGTGTTCTTTTTCTTTTTATTCTCCCTTTTAGCACTACTTTTCTGCTGCTAATCTCTAAAAAAAGGGTTATTGGGCTTATTCTTGATGGTGCCAATCTTGTTTGCTTGCTGGGGATTCTTTCCCTTCTTATTCCATAAGAGTGTAAGGCACTTGTATTCAGTGATGGAGGATACATGAATTTCATTGAAGATGGGAGCCTTTGGATTGCTGGCAGCAGTTTTTTCTTAAAGAATGAGTTGTTGGACAATGGTTAGGGAGGACAGGAGTTTGGTGAGGACAATGAATGCCTGCAGGTTGGCAGGAATGGTCCACTTAGAGCCCATGTTTTTGAGTCAAGCAAAAAACTGCTCAAGCATTTGAGCATGCAGTATGGGTTTCTGCCTTTCATGCTTGTGTCACCCTAATCCCAATCATCAGCCAAAGCTTGAGGCATGTGAGTACATTTCGCAGAAACACAATTGGAGGTTGGAGCATTCATGAAGAACATGGTGCTACTTGTGATTTCTCTGACACTGATGGACCTGTGGATCTGACATGTCTCACACAAGGTTTAGACAACGATGCAAATGTACATTCATGGAGCTAATGATTCTGTCTATTTGTTGTCATCACTGCTTGATGATGACAAAGTGTCATCAATTTCCTCAGGTGTCTTTGAGTTGCCCCCATGAGCATGTTGGGGCTTGTAGACCATCTTGCCTGCAGCATAACATGCTTTGTTCTGGGCAGTGCGAGTAGCAACCTCACCATCTATAAGCTTGACCCATTTGCATGATGCTGACTGCAAGGCAATAAGTAATTTCTCAACATGCTGTCGGCCACCAATCTTTGCTGGGTTTCAAACGTGCCCAGACACTGGCCACCCAACCAAAGCAATGCCATATCATTCGATGATCTGGCGCTCATAGTTTGTGTAGTTCATCTTCACTTTCTGTGTGACATTATGTTCAGTTAGGATGTCCTCTTGAAGAATCACACTTAGTCATTGATGGCATGGTATTGAAGGGATGACATACCGAGCCCCTCCTGAATGAGACTGCAACAGTTGCTGATGACACCATTGAGTGGACATTGACGTTTTGCTGCAGGGACATCTAATATAGTATAATAGTTAATTTAATGCACTCAAGGACAACAGTGATGACATACCGATCCTGCTGACCACCCAGGATTCATCTGAGTGCCAAGCAGCACAGTTCTATGTTGAGAACAGTGTGCATGAATTTCTCAGCCTTTTCGGTGAAAAACAGTTTTGGCTCAGCGTGATCTTCAACAGTTCCTTGGACTGCAATAAAGAAACCTTTAATGCCAGTCTTTGAGCACAAAGCAGTCCACTGAATGAGCATTAGAGCTGATGAAAATAGTAAATGGAATGTGTACCTTGCAATCCATCTTGGTAAATGCAGCGCTGACCATTTGATTAACCACCTTCAGGTTAGCATGTGCAGATTGCAGCTTCGAGTCATGAGCATCTTGGAGCCTGGCCATCAGATCCCACTTGCAGGCAGGACTGAGCCCCCAGTACTCCACCAACAGGTCCCTTTTGTGCTTCATGATGAAGTGCGGGAGTTTGAAGTGGCTGCCTTTTTCAAGGCCAGCGTTGGCCTCACACAACTTCTGTTTCACAAAGGTGTTCCAAGCATTTGTACAATGGTGTTCACACAACCTAGTGTTGAGAAGAAGCTGTGTGCGGGTCCACTTGAGAGTCCTAGACAAATTTGCTCTAAAAATCTTAACGAGATATTAAACAGGCTACATACCATCCATGTCTGTTTGTGAGGTTGTGTGCTTCTTGTGCAAATGCTTGATGCATAGCAGCAAAATCTGTGGCAGTGCAAGATGGTGGGTATGACACTCTTCCTTCTATGCATTTGTTAGTCTTGCATGTACACACTTACCATTGATAACAGAGATGTGCACCATTAGACAGAGACTGAGGGGGGAGGCAATAAATTTGATTGCTTTATATACAGTGGAGAGCAGAGTGAAAACCAGATGAAAAAAAAAAAACACCATACAGCTGAACAATTCATTTGGATTTACCTGGATTAGAATTAACAAACGAAATTTTGGAGACAAATGCAACTTACCAGTCTTTTGACAGTCCTTGCTTACCATTCTCATAATTTTGAGTATAGGCTCAAACAGTGCTTCAGGGACACCATTCTTGGCCAAATTAGCCATCCAAGACTCAGGCTTGTATCCAGGCGACTGATAAATCCCCATCCAGATTTCATTTACCGTGGTTGCACCAACTTGATGCCTATCAAGCAATGTGCAGATTTTGTTCATGATGCAGTGTAGGAGCCTTCAGCTCTCTATGTTTGTAGGGCACATTCTACAGGTATTCTAAGTATCATCCATCCGTCGTTCAAGACCTCCATCATGTCCCGTGTCCATCCATGTCAATTCAAGTCCAGTGTTTGGATTGTTGTATCCGGTTAGTCTGTACAGTCTGCCCGATGAGTATCTGGGTTGGACACTTTTCATTTGTCTCTTTTTGTTCGTTATTGGTACTTGCCTTCTTAGATCTTGTTGTTCCAACCACACGTATCTCTTCTGCTTCATTTTTGGTGGGTTGTCTTGAGATTTGCAGCTGTAGAAAGGTATTCTTCTTTAGATCTTCTTGCTTCAAAAGTCCTGGGAAATACCCAGACTATAAAGCCTTGTACCATGTGATTGCAATGATATCTCTCTCTTACTCTCAGTTTTGTTTGTTGTCTGTCCTCCTCTTGTCTTTGTTGTCATTCGAACTCTCTGTCTTCGTCTATCTGGTTTCCATTGGACCGGACTCATTGTTCTCTGCTCATTTCAAATCCAGTTTTCACATCAGATTACCCTCTCTTCATGCTAGGTGTCGTCTAGCTACCCCTTCTCACTACAGTACCTACATACAAACCCCTTAGGACGAGCCTAGCTTGCACCACCCTTTTTCTACCAGTCCCCTCTGCCTACAACAGGGTCTCCCTGGATGTGACAGTGGTACCACCTACCCATTTATCATCTTTACAACTGGAGCCCACCGTGAGGGGTTCATTCAGGTCCCTGAGAAGGCTGCTTCGACCCATGCCTTAGCGTATTGAGCTCAAGGGTCTCGTCTCTTATTTTCATCAACTAAACATCTCACAGGACTCCAAGTTCTTTGCTCCAGTTACTCCAGAAAGGGCTCACCACTTCCACATCAGCCTTCCCTCAACGCTGTCAGCAACACCATTCATTCCAGGCAGGTTTGTTACCTCCACTCCTCGTTCTCCCTCACAAAGTCTGCATTCTCTCGAAAGCATTCCACTTTCCCCTTTGACCTCACTTGACTCTCCTTCCTTGTTCATCCCATCCGAGCCTCCCAGCTATTCCCCTTCTCCTTCCCTCTGCTTCCTATTTGAGCCTACTGGAAACCCAGACACCTCTCTCATTTCCCCTCTTCCTCTTGTCATACCTTCGCCTTTACCTTTGACCTCTTCTCGCGCTCCTCTTCCCTTACTGGCTTTCAATCTGGTTTCTTATCCGTTCAATCTGATCGTATATCCTGTTCATCTACCTGCTTACCCTCAATAGCTTCCTCCAATCCCTCCTGCTCAAAACCCAGCACCAATGGCCCATCAACAATTCTACATGCCTCTCTGTGGCACACCCAACGCTCCAAAATTCGATGGCAAGACACCATCTCAGCTTCCTTGCTACCTAGAGGATATCGACTTCCTAGGCATTCATGGTAACCTCGACGAAGCCAGAAAAATCAAAGCTGCCATCCATTATGCAGACTTAGACAAAGCCGAGGTTTGGGAAACACTACCTGAGTTCACTAACCAACCTGCAGATTGGGGCAGTTTTTGTACTGCTGTCAAAAAATTGTATCCAGGTTGCGAAGGTACTGATCGTTATTGCTGCGCTGATCTTCAATATCTAGTTGATGACTACCAAAAGAAGCAAATGTGCAACCAAGATGATCTCGGCAAATATAGCAGGAAATTCCAGAAGGTAGCTGCTGGCCTCGTTACCAACTGGAAGCTCTCGCCTCTGGATTGTGACACATACTTCCTCATGGGATTCCCCACCATGCTTCAGGAGAGAATCCGCCACCAGCTATCTATCATTAAGCCGGATCTTCATCTGGACAATCCATATCCTATTGAGGATGTTGTTGCTGCCACCAAATTCCTTCTCTCTAGATCCACACTTCATACAGCGCTTGCCTCTGCCACTGTCCCTACCACCGCATCACCATCCGCACCTCGTCCCCAGCCCTTGTACCAACCAACTCATGTATCTGTCTTACCTCCGTCTATCCCTCAGCCGACATACATGTCTGGACCATCTATGAAAGCGGAGTCTAACATGGCTGCATGTCCACCAGCAGTCTGCAAATTCTGTGCCAGTCCCAGACACTTCATGCATACCTGTCAGGTCTGTATGGAGTACATCAACACTGGCAAGGTCATTTATGGTAGTGATGGTCGACTCTACATGCCAGATGGATCAGAAATCCCTCGTGTTCTGGGTGGTTGTTGCATCAAGGATGCAATTGATCACAGTCTTGGTCAATCCTCACAGGCTTCTTCCTCCTTGTCAAGTCTGGTTGCACATATCACCACTAGTATCCTGTCTGCTGCCTATCTGGACACACCTGCTATCCTCAATATTGACACCTCTGCTTTCATGACTACTGAAGTGGATACAGGAAGTGACCATGTGCCTGTTGTTGCTGACAATGATTTTCAGCCATACTTAGCTCAAGCATGGGCTAACTTCCAAGCAGATAAGGCCAAGGATCCTAAGGGAAAACATGTCTGCTTCGATGGAGTCCAGGTACTGCCTCACAGGAGACCCGCTTCTACCATCACTGAGGAAGTCCTGTCCCCCAAATTGCAAAACACTTCTTCATCCTCTAGTCGCTCTTCCAATCTGCCTCCCACTCATCCTACACAGTCTGCTTCTGCCCTGGCCAGACCATCTACAGTAAGTCCACTCCTCCTCCTACTGCTAATCTGGCCAACATCAATCCAACTCATCCCCCTCCAACTACCAACACCATTCCCACTTCACAATACAAGTACTCATTCCCTCTTGAAGACAATTCTGCTCCCAAACGAGTCCTTGAGTGTGTATTAGACACTAGCATCCCTGTTCCAGTCAAGGACCTCTTTGCAATCGCTCCAGAGTTCCAGAAGCAGTTCCGAGACCTCACCATAGTAAAATGTGTATCCACCACTTCAAACTAGACTCACTTCGCTCATGTCAATGAGCTTGCTGGTCAAGACCCCGCACCATCCCTCAAGGAGTTTGCTGACTGGATTCTCTGAAATGATGATGGACTCATCGTTGCACACCACAACCTTCCTCTTCGAGCCATCGAGGCTAGGATTGGAGGTACCAGTCATACCATCATGTGTGTTTTGGATTCCGGGTCTGAGATCGTCGCTATGCCTAAGTGAATCTAGGAGGACCTTGGTTTGCCAATTCAGTCGGACCACATCATGCACATGTCTTCAGCGAATACAAGTGTCGACACCACTGTGGATGTACTCAAGAATCTTGGACTGGACTTTGGTCAAGGCAAAGTCAAGTTACAGGTTCAGGTGTTGGGTCATTCTAACTTCAACCTCTTGCTTGGTCGTCCTTTCCATTGTCTAATGAGTGCTAACACCAAAGATTTCCCTGACAGTTCACAGACTATCATGCTTCGTGATCCGAATACTGGGAAACAGTATACCTTGCCCACTTATCCTTGGTCTGAAGGATGTCCTCACTGTTGTGAAAAGAAACAGTGCAGCAGTCACCAATCCATGCTCGAGATGGGTTTTTAGGCATTGATGATCTGCTTCTTAGTTGGGGAGAGTCCAGTAACAAATCCATTTCATTTGACAATCCGCATTCATATTCACAATCTTTTGTCTGTCCTTGTTTGTTTCAACTTTGCATCTTCATCTTCCACTGCTTTCTATTGGACCTATTCCTCCTTCTCTAGACTATCCTTTCTTGTCCTTGAGTGAGTCCGTCTTCAGTCCAGACGCTTTATCTGCTCTCACTTCCGTTTACTCATATGATCTTGATTCTCATTCTCTGGTCTATAAGCCAGTCACTAAAAAGGTTCGATCTGTTATTGCTCCTATTGATGAAGAGTTCCAGATTACCTGGTCTCTTCCAGATGATCCACTTTCTGGACTAAAACCTTTACCTTCTCGTCCTCCTGATTTTGTTTCTGGACTTCATTTTACACAAGAACACGCTGACAAACTAGATCTCAACCCCGCAAATTGGCTCTGGCCTGACGAAGTCAAGCTCCTTTGTTGGTTAGTCCATGATCAGGAAATGGCGTTCGCTTGGGTTCCCACTGAGCATGGTTGTCTCAACAAATGTTATTTCCCTCCCATCAAAATTCCTACCATCCTCCATACTTCTTGGGTCCTCCGTAACATACTCGTCCCTCCTGGCATGTGGAACAAAGCCATTCAAATCATCAAGGACCAGATTGCCTCCAGAGTATACAAACCGTCCACTGCTGCCTATCGCTCTCGCTGGTTCTGTGTACTTAAGCAGGACAGCAAAACCCTTCGCCTTGTACACGACCTCCAACCCCTTAACACCATCACAATCCAAGATTCATCCACCCTCCCTTCATCGAACACTTCACCGAATCTTTTGCTGGATATGCTATATACGGCATGATGGACTTGTTTGCCAGATACGACCAATGTCCTCTTCATCCGGAGTCTCGTGACCTCACCACCTTCAATACTCCTATGGGTCCTCATCGTCTCACTACTGTGCCCATAGGGTATATGAACGCTGTCCAAATCTATCAAGCGGACATGTCGTTTGTCCTTCAGGACAAGATTCCTCATCATACCTATCCTTTCATCAACGATCTCCCTGTTAAGTCTGTCACTAATCAATATCAGAATCTGGACAGGTCCTATCAGACCATTCTGGACAATCCAGGTATTCATCACTTCATCTGGGAGCATCTCCTGGTCATGCATTGTATCCTTCAGCATTTACAAAATGTTGGTGTGACAGTCTCTGCTAAAAAGTTTGTTCTCACTATGCCAGATGCGACTATCATTGGACACAAGTGTACCTTCGAGGGTCGTATCCCACATGAGAACAAGGTTCAAAAAATCTGTGACTGGCCCGAGTGCCAGAACCTTACTCAAGTACACGGATTCCTAGGTGTGTGTGGCATTCTTCACATTTTCATTCGAAATTTCACAACAATTGCTCATCCTTTGGTCAATTTGACATGGAAGGGCACTTCTTTTGAGTGGGGTGAGAAGCAGCAGCTTGCGTTTTCGCGTCTGAAGGACACTATCTGTCATTCTCTGGCTTTGTGTTGCCTGGATTACAAATCCGGACATGAGGTTATCCTTGCAGTTGATACTTCAATCATCACGGTCGGGTATATCTTATCACAGGAAGGAGATGATGGGAAATGCTATCCCGACCATTTTGGTTCCATCAGCCTTAATGAGATCAAGAGTCACTATTCTTAGGCGAAGCTCGAGTTATACAGACTCTTCCAAGCACTCCGATTAGTCCAGATCTTCGTATTTGGGATTGCTAACTTCAAAGTCGAAATGAATGCCAAATACGTCAAGGGTATGATCAACAATCTGGATCTGCAGCCAAATGCAACAATCAATCGTTGGATTGTGGGTATCCTTTTGTTCACCTTTTGTCTCGTCCATGTCCCTGCCACCCATCATACCAGTGCAGATGGACTCTCACATCGTCCTCCTTCCGATGATGATCCTGTTGATGATGATGATTTCGAGGATTGGTTGGACGATGCATACTCTTTCTCCACACACCTACTTAATGACCATGTCTGTTCCCTTTCGAATGTTACTCACCTCTCCAGATGATCACACTCCCCTCCCATCCTATCTGTCTTCTTCAATGCTGATCCAGACTCAGATTCTAATCTGGTCATTCCTCACTCTCCAAAAGCACTCGCCAAAGAAGATCGTCTTATCCGTATTCGCCAGTTCCTTGACACTCATAACCACCCACCTGACCTCAATGATGCCAACCTCACCTCCTTCGTTAACTCTGCCACCTGTTTCTTTGTCCTCCACAGATCTCTGTACCGTTGTGAACTGCATGGCTGTTATCAGCTCGTCCCACCTGTTGAAAGTCGTTATGGACTCATTAAGGAGGTGCATGATGACCTCAGACACAAAGGTGTCTTCTCAGTCCGGTCACGTCTACTCATCTGGTTCTGGTGGCCCATGTTGGTGGACGACATCAAGTGATACATCTGGACCTGTCATGAGTGTCAAATTCACCAAACCCAAAAACTCCATATTCCTCTGACTGTTCCAGTCATCAGTGGACTGTTTCACAAGGTCCACATCGACACCATGGTGATGCCTTGTTCTGGGGGCTATCGCTTCATTGTCCAAGCTTGTTGTGCCCTCACAGCATATCTGGAATGGCGGATGCTGCATTCTGAGAACACATCTGCCATTGCATCCTTTATCTTCAAGGATATCCTCTGTCATTGGGGCACAGTCACCCAAATTGTCACTGACAATGGTTCTCCCTTTGTGCAGGTGGATATCCTATCTGCTTGGTATGGTATCTGACATATCCAGATCTCCCCTTACAATTCGCAAGCTAACAGTGTGGTTGAACAGTGTCACTTCAATGTCCAGGAGTCCATTGTTAAAAGTACCCTGGAGGGAGAGGTTCGCTGGCCTCTCACAGCTCACTCTGTTTTCTAGGCAGAATGTATTATGATCCTGAAATTGACTGGACTGTCACCATACTTCATGGTGCACGGTGTCGAGCCTCTGTTCCCATTTGACCTCGCAGAGGCAACATTCCTTCTTCCTGCTCCAGATGCTGAAGGATTTTCTAGATCTGACCTCATAGCTTGGCACACCTTCCAACTCCAAAAGCATCAGGACGACATCGACTCTATGTGTGAATGTGTTCGACAATCTCGGTTCGTGTCTATCAAACACTTCAAGGCACACTTCAAAAATTGTATCTGGGAACAAGCATTTGATCTGGGCAACCTTGTTTTAGTCCGGAACACTCAGATTGAAAAGGAGTTGAACCAAAAGACGAAGCCACACTATCTTGGTCTGATGGTGGTCCTTCGCAGAACAACTGGAGGATTGTATCTGCTAGCTAAGTTGGACAGCACGATCTCTAAGTTGCATTATGCAGTGTTTTGTCTCCTTCCATACCATCCGAGGGCACAGCTGTCGATTCCGGTTATGGATTTGACTGGGTTAAATGATCTGGAACTTGATGAGTTCGAAGCTGAGGAAGATGGGGAGTACAAAGTTGAGGAAAATGATGGGGCAGTCTCATATGACTAGCTTGCAAAAACAAAAACAAAAAGACAATTTATGTGTAGTATTCCATCCCAGTTTTCATCCAAAGTCCTCTGTTCCATCCGGAGTCCTCTGTTTCATCCCGGGTTTAGTCTAGTGTCTCATTGATCATAACATTCGAACAGTCATAGAAACACAAAACACAAAAACATCAAACACTTCTATGAATAGGACGGTTGTCTTTTTATCTCTCATCTGATTCGAACATGGACTCATTACTTAGATTTTGATTTTGAACGTGTCGTTGAACAAATGCACATTTGATCTGGACTGACTTTCTTGCTATCTGTTTGAATCCGGTTTTGGACTTTTGGTGTCTGAGTAGGTGTAGATGTCTAGAAGTCAAACGAAGAAGAAAAGTCGAGTGGTACCTTGCATCCTGGTGTCGTTTCTCATATCCTTTCATTTCCCTTCTTTTCCCTTGCTTAATTCTTTCTCTTTGTACTGAGGGATCACACGGACTTGGACATGGACACTTGGACACAATGGACTCAATTACTGCAAATACAAAAGAACTATCTACAACGGACTACTTACGTGCGTGCATGGCCTTCTGGATCTCGTCGATCTCCTCCATCTGCCCTCCCAACTCCATCAACAACTTCCCCAACTCCACCATCTTCTTCTTCAACACAGTTTGCGACATGAGCACCTTGCTTTCGAGAGCATTGAGTGCTGCTTCGACCCGGTCTTCGGTCGAAGGTTGTCCACGCTGGACCGGTTTTGTCAGCACCACCTCCACCACCTCATTGTCCTCCTTCCACTCATCCTCTGGTGTGTCCAATTCTTCTGTGTCAAAGATCATCTTCGGCAGGTTTGGGAACAGCTTCCCTCGTCGTTGTCCAGACAGTGCTGCAGCTGTCAATCCGGGTTAGCTTGAGTCAAAGTACCCTACGCATACTTACCTGGCACCTTTCCCTTGTCCACAACAACCTCCTCACTCACCTTCTTGCCTGCCTTCCCTTGTCCCTTTGACTAATTGCACTTCATCTTCTGCTTCACACACAGATCGCAGATCCAGCCAGGCAATCCAGAGCATGTTGCCTGCCTCTTCACACACTGACCACACGGGGCCAGGCTCGTACTTGCAACTGGCGTGGTCATCGTCTTCTTCACTGGAGGGGGCACCTCTTTGTCTTCATTGTCATCTATGACTGGACGTGCATGCTATCACCACAATCAGATCCGAGCCATATTCAATCACCTTCATGACATACCTTGTTCCTCGTAGACCACACTGGTCTACCTGTTCTGCTTGCCTCTGCCAGACCTGTTGCTGGGGGAGTCAGCTCCTCATGCTCGCTCTCACTCTCCTTGTCCAAACTGACTGGACTCTTGTTTGATGGTATGTAGCACAGCAAGTTGCTGGCTACCATCACCTGGATCCCTATGTCCTTCAGCACAGCAGCCCACTTTTTGTAGAGATCATTGCTGTTTCACATCACCATCGTAGTCCGGGGGTTGATTCTTCTTTCCAGACCCTGACCGCCAGCCACTTCAAGACAATGCCAGAGTTACTCCTAAACAAGAAGTCAGTAAAAGGTCGTCCAAGACAATCAAATCACATACCAGCACAGAGTCCCACTGTCCTATCCATGCATCCTGACCCTCCTCCAGACCTTCCTTGTCGTCAGGTATGCAGTCAGCGAGGTCCTGGACCTTCTCGCATGTGGCTTGAAGGTTGGCAGTGGTGACAGTAACGGGCGTTGGGTTGTTGAAAGGGTTGCTGTATTGAAGGAGGTTGTTGATGGTGGAAGGGTTTGTCAACATGGTGGAGAGATGTGAGAAAAGAAGTGGGGAAAAGTTGAGGTGGATGTGGAACAACAGACACATCTTAAGTGTCAAATGCATCCATTGTTCATGTTTTCAAGGTCCACACCTAATCAAGTCATGTGACTGACTGTGGACAGTCAGAGTTCAAGTATCCTGCAGATGTAGGAGCCTTCAGCTCTCTATGTTTGTAGGGCATGTTCTACAGGTATTCTAGGTATCGTCCATCCGTTGTTCAAGACCTCCATTGTGTCCCATGTCCATCCATGTCCATCCAAGTCCAGTCTGGTTTGGATTGTTGTATCCGGTTAGTCCGTACAGTCCGCCCGATGAGTATCTGGGTTGGACACTTTTCATTTGTCTCTTTTCATTTGTTATTGGTTCTTGCCTTCTTAGATCTTGTTGTTCCAACCACACATATCTCTTCTGCTTCGTTTTTGGTGGGTCATCTTGAGATTTGCAGCTGTAGAAAGGTATTCTTCTTTAGATCTTCTTGCTTCAAAAGTCCTGGGAAATACCCAGACTATAAAGCCTTGTACCATGTGATTGCAATGATATCTCTGTTGAATGAATCATGATACAATCGTTGAGCATGGCTCTCACAATCATGTGATGATTCATATTATATAATACGATACCTGTGTAGTATATAAGTTCGAACTCAGTAGCTGAGTTCTAATAAGACTTGTACTCGAACCACAATGTTCTAAGTAAGTACTGTCATTGAGCGTCTGTACTCTGCACTCTGCCTCTGGCATGGGCATTGCCCCTCTGCCTTTCAACAGGTTATGAGCCCTGCAGCTTGCTGTGTCGCTCTTCCTGATCACCATGAGATGTGTGCGTTTTACGCCTGCTCATCGTGCGTTTGACCGCCGTTTCTGTGTGCGTCTTCACGCCTGGAATCTGAGCGTTGTACCTGCCCTCATGAGTGTGTTTTTATGCCCTTGATGTGCAAATTGCTAGAGATCCTAAGGGGTTGCTATGCTGGTACTTGTCAGAGGCTCTGACTGCGCATTTTCATTACATCTTTTTGATCATAACTGACGCGTTATCCTCTAGACAATCTTACCTATACCACTCGTGCCCTTTTTACCAAGCTTATCCTCTCGATATGTCGTCCTCCAAGAACTCTGGCACCTCTTCCACTTTCTCCTCTCTTCCTACCCTCACCAGCCCCAACTACCTTACTTGGCGCCCTCAGATGAAGGCATACCTTCAGTCCCAAGGCATTTTCCATGTCTGTCTTTCATCCTCATCCTCGGACACCGACTACCAAAAGGACAATCAGAAGGCTATTGGCTCCATCATCCTTAAGATGGATCCTTCTCTTCATAAACGTTGGGAAGACATCGAGGAAGCCCATACTCTTTGGGATGCCCTCAAGAACCAGTTCTCCAAACCCACCATCACCACTGTCTACTCCGAGTTCAAAGCTCTCATGAATACCACCATTCCTGAGAAAAGCCATCCCTCGCTCGCTTTTGCCTCCTTTAATGCTCACTTCACTCGTCTTTGCGAATTCCAATACCCTGTTGACAAACGTATTCAGGTGATGATCGTGATGTCAAAACTCCCGGCCTACATGAACGTCATCGCCCACATTATGAATATTTCGTCCTTAGACTCGTCAAAGCAGATGACGGTACCTGTCATCGAGCCGACTAAGAAGCAAGGTAAAGTGAAAGCTAAGGATGACGACGAAGAAGAACTCGTTGTCACTGGGACCACTACTCGCCCCAGTGATCTTTTCATCACCATGGAGAAACTTGAGGAGGCTGCCATTTTAGCTTGGCAGCAACATTCTGCATCTAATCATCCCGCGTGCAGCCAGCAGGCCGCAAATCATTCTAACAATTCCCAGGCCAATCGCATTACTGCAATTAAGCACAAGCCTAACGACCCGACTTTCTAGCAACAGCAGCAAGGATCATCATCTGGTTCACATCAAAATAAGCTGAACCACCCATCCGGGTCATCGTCATCACAGCAACAAGGTCAGTCGAAACCTGATTCAACCTTGGGTGCCCCCGGTTCCTCTCGGGGTGCCCATTGTGGACAGTGGTCCCAACGTGGCAAGCGTCGCCAACAACAACGGGCCATCCACTTCGCAAATGAAGGGGAGGCCTCCTTTGCCTTCACCGCTGCTATCCCCCCTTCCTATCCTGCTGCCGACCCTTGTCTTATTGCGCATATACCCGCGGCCGCACACTATGGTCCCCCCGCCTTTCCTCATACGCAACGATCTGTTGCTTTGGCTCATCACATTGGCGCCATCCCTACAATAGAGACTGTGCACACCCTCAACCCCCTCGCAAACGCGGACCTTGATATCTCCAGTCCCCCTCTTAAGCGTTTACACCTGATGGAGCATATCAACACTTCAACTCCTACTGCAACTATTGAGGAGTTGTCCGATTTTGAGGAGCTAGTGGCCATTTTCTCGCCATCTGCTCACATTCCCTCCCCCTCTGGGAATGTCACCCCTCCTCGTGCTCTTTCTCCACCTCTTACTGTTGCTACACCTCTGGCTCCATCCCCTCGCAACCCTTGGGTTCATATTCTGCTCAATACTGCCGCCGCCCTGTCTATTCCTCACAATGCCCAGTGGGCGTTTGCAAATGTTCCTGTCACCCCAGATAGCAATACTGTTTCGCTGGGGGAGGAAGAATTATCGGCCACTGCCGATTCACAATTTACCACCCTCACCAGTATGTATGATCACTACTTGTGCAATGGACGTGAAGAAGAATTCTTCGATGAATTCTTTGATTTTGACAAAGACCCAAGGTCTGTCGATCCTTTCACCCAACTACTCATTGACTCACATCTGATTTCACAGTTGGATGTAAATAGTCTTTTTGCGTCATGGGTAGATAGTGACTCAGACAATAAATCTATTGTATCATTGTCTGATGAAAGCGATCCAGTACCTAAGCTAATGTGTGATGATTGCACGGATTCAAACTTGCATTCTGCAGTCCCTGATGACATGTGGCTCCTAGATTCTGGAGCATCGTCATACTTTACATACCAATTTGAGGACTTCACCAAATATGTCCCCTATAGTAAGCCAAAAATGGCGCAGACCGCAAATGGTCCTACAGAGATTTTGGATGAAGGAACAGTTATTATAAAACCGTGGAAAGGATCTATAGTGCGATTATCGCCTACGATCTATATGCCCAAATCAAATGTAAAACTCGTGTCTATGGGCACATTATTAAAGGACAAAAACCTATCTGTCCAAAACCGGGAAGGATTTATATCTTTTTATCACAAACTTGAGAAACAAGTCACTGTGGAGTTTCATACTCATCCTGGAAGTACCTTATACTTTGTCCGTGCACCTGCTGTTAAGGCAAAATCTTGTCTCAATATGCAGACAATTGATTATGATCTGCTTCATCGCAGACTCAGTCACCCTTCTAAAGAAGTGATCCGTGCCAGCAAAAAACATCTAAAAGATTTTCCTGTGGTAAATATACCAGCGGAAGAGTGCGTTTGTCCTGGTTGTCAGTTAGGCAAACAATCTAATCGCTCTTTTCCACATACTCAAAAGTGTGCTACTGAGCCCTTTGAGTTGATCCATTTGGATCTTAAGTCTTTTGAAGTGGAATCCTATCATAAGAGCAAATATGTTATCATTTTTTATGACGATTTTACGTCTATGTCATGGTTGACTGCATTGCGCACCAAAGATGGTGCAATCCACGCCACCAGACAGTTTCTGAAATATGTCCAGACTCAGTACAAAAGCCGAGTTAAAGGCTGGATGTCTGATGCTGGGGGAGAATGCAAATCAAAGGCTTTTGATGAAATGCTTCGAAATGAAGGTATTCACATATATCAAAGCGCTCCCCACACACCACAACAAAATGGTCGTGCCGAAAGGCACATTCGTACCTTAATGGACAAAGCTCAGGCAATGCATCTTCATGCTTGTCTTCCCCCATCCTATTGGGAATTTGCCATTTATCATGCATCGCATGTGTACAATCGTACCCCAAATGCTAGATTGCATTGGAAAACTCCTATGGAGTTATTGACTGGAGAGCAACCCAACATTGCACATCTTCGTGTATTTGGGTGTGGCGCATATGTTCATCTTGCACCTTTTCAATGTGAGCATGGCAAGTTAGCCCCTCACTCGCAGCTCATGGTCTATCTGGGTGTTGCACCCACAAATGATGCCAATATGGTGTTCATGCGACCTAATAATACATTATTTACTGCTGCCTATGCCGTCTTTGACGAGCATTTATTTCCAAAGTGTGCTAATGCTAAGCCACATAAACCCGTGTCTACTCCATGAAAATCCCCACATACTGCAGATGAAGAATGCCCTTCTGATGATGAAATTCCAGAAGGATCCACCCAAAAAATTCCGATCCTAGTGCCTGATTATCCATTGGAGCCAGTGGATCTTGAGGAACCTCATGAAAGGACACCTAGTCCTGTTCCTCTTCCTGAATCTCGTACTCCTCCTCGGAGGGTACCAATAAATAACGCTCCACCGCCCCTTCCCAGACAATCCCAACGTGAACGGAAAGCCCCAATGAGGCCCGGGAACGTCTATGGTGAACGGAGAAATCCCACCAAACAAGTTCAGGACATTGAGTCCACTTTTAAATGGAAGGAGCTTACTGGGCAATCTGAGCCTAATATTCCTGGTGCCATGCCACCATCTCCTGATCCGCAAGGACCAATGGTTAACAATCCTCCCAAATCTGAGGAGGAGATTGAACGCTTAACCTGTGAAGGGGGAGTAAATTTGACTCATTATCTTTGTGCTCACGCTGTACCTTATGGCAGCGATGATTCTAAACCCAATTATCGTAAATGGTCTTACAAAGACATCCTCACACTACCACCTGCTGAGCAGAAGCTCTGGTGAGAGGCCTGTCTGGCCGAATTACAAGTACTCAAAGATCGAAAGGTCTATGAGGTGGTAGATCGACCGATCAATCGTAAGATTATACAGAATCGATGGGTTTTTGATATAAAGCCTGATGGTCGAAAGAAAGCTCGCCTTGTTGCAAATGGATTCTCTCAAATAGAGGGAATCGATTTTGATGAAATCTTCTCTCCTGTAGTCCAATTTGAGACTGTGCAAATGATGCTTGCACTCGCTGCTCTAGAAGATTGGTACATAACTGGACTGGATGTGCAATCCACCTACCTTTATGGTCCATTGGAAGAAGAAATTTACATGGAAGTGCCTGAAGGGTTTGCTTCACCCGAATATAAAGGCAAAGTTCTCCACCTAAGACGTGCACTTTATGGCCTTAAGCAAGCCGGTATCACATGGTGGAAGGAACTTAAAAAATCCATGCAGGAACTTGGTTTCCAGTCGATTTACTCTGAAGCCGGAGTATATGTTTATCGCAAATCCAAGATTTTTGTCATCGTATATGTTGATGATGCTTTTTTCTGCGGCTCTAACTCCCAAGAAGTTGATCAACTCAAACAAAAATTCATGAATAAATGGGATTGTTGTGATCTAGGCAAAACTCGCGAATTTCTGTGAATGAGAATATGCCGTGATCAAAACAATCGCCGGATCTATTTAGATCAGAGCGAATATCTTGATAAAGTAGTTGAGCGGTGCAGCATGACAAATGCCAAATCAGCACGAACGCCACTACCACAGGGATATGTTCCTGAAAAGAACGATAAACCTGTTGACCCTGAATTATGGACGTGTTTTCAGACAGTCATCGGGTCCCTATCATATTTAATGCTCAGGACTAGACCCGATATCGCCTTTGCGGTTACACAATTAGCGCGACAATCTGCTAATCCATCCAAGGAACACTTGGACAGAGCCCTTTACATCTGTCAATATTAAATTGACACTCAGGATCTAACTCTTGTTTATGATGGAAAAAGTGGTTCCGGCCTTATTGGCTGTTGAGATTCAGATTGGGGCAAAGATTTGCCTACCTCACACTCGCAGACAGGATATTTCCTGAAACTTGCGAATGCAGCTTTTATATGGAATTCACACCTTCAAAAGGTCACTGCTACTTCATCCACTGAAGCTGAATATATTTCCATGTCTGTTTGCTGTAATCAAATAATAGGCATTAAACAGATGTTCGGAGAACTTGGGTATCAACTCAAGCCAATACCTCTCTGTGCAGACAATCAGGGTGTGATTTTTACTGCACAAAACCCTGTAAACAAAAAGGCAACACGCCATATCCGCATTAGATATCATTCTATTCGCGATGCTGTCATCAATAAAGACATTGAGATTTTTTATATTGATGGTGATGAAAACCCAGCAGATATCTTTACAAAGAATCTGGGATATGTTAAGTTTGAGAAATTTCGTTCTCAACTTGGGTTAATTTCATTTCCTGCCTAGATAGTGCGGAAGTTTATGTATATTATTATCTCTTATGCTTGTGTAACCTAGCGCATACTTAGCATGGGGGAGTGTTGAATGAATCACGATACAATCGTTGAGCATGGCTCTCACAATCATGTGATGATTCATATTATATAATACGATACCTGTGTAGTATATAAGTTCGAACTCAGTAGCTGAGTTCTAATAAGACTTGTACTCGAACCACAACGTTCTAAGTAAGTACTGTCATTGAGCATCTGTACTCTGCACTCTGCCTCTGGCATGGGCATTGCCCCTCTGCCTTTCAACAATGTCTCTCTTACTCTCGGTTTTGTTTGTTGTCTGTCCTCCTCTCATCTTCATCATCATTCAAACTCTCTGTCTTTGTCTATCTGGTTTCTGTTGGACTGGACTCGTTGTTCTCTGCTTGTTTCAATCTGGTTTTCACATCGGATTACCCTCTCTTCATGCTAGGTGTTGTCTAGCTACCCCTTCTCACTACAGTACCTACATACAAACCCCTTGGGACGAGCCTAGCTTGCACCACCCTTTTTCTACCGGTCCCCTCTGCCTACAACAGGGTCTCCCTGGATGTGACAGTGGTATCACCTACCCATTTATCATCTTTACAGTGGTCATACCCAGCATCATGCTGCTTATTGTGGGTGCTCACAAACAGATCCATTGCCATAAGGTAGAAGTGGTTAGTCACTGCTAACCCTTCATTCTTCCTGTGCATTGATGTTTGGATCTGCATGTTGGTAGCACTAGGCCTGCTTGTATCAGGGGTGGGAGGGGTATGCTTGGGGGTGTGGATCACTGAGTTATGCTTTCCAGGCAATGTTTGGTGAGAAATGGAAGGTCTGGCACTGAATGTGGGCAAGCAAGTGGTGGACTCTTGGTCAGCTGGCCAGATCTTTCTATGTGAGGTAGCATGTGCTGTGGCCACCTCAATGTCACTCATGGTGACCACTTGAATTGGTCGCCTCTTCGATGTGTGCTTGGTCTCCATCATGCAGTCAATTGCTTGAGTGCCCGGCTTTATCACTGGCCTTGCAAAACCCAGCATGCAAGGGTCTGGCACCTTGGTGGCATGGTTTGTCAGCACCAAAATAAAGGGTGGAACCTTGCTGGGGTTACAGCATGATTTGTTCACAGTGGGTGACTCAGGGATAAGTGCTGAGCTACGGATCTTGTGTCAAAATACTAAATAAGGGCAGCAATTGCCCAACTAAGGTATGGTAAATACAAGGTATCAAATGATTAGAAGAGGTCTCACCTCAGACTGTGCTGCAGGTACAGAGCACAACTGAGGTGAGAGGGAGGAATTGAAAAGAATTAAATAGTGTCGAAGACAAGTGCGTGCTTAGCTCCAGGAAACTCCAGAGTGGAATAGGCGAAAATAGGCATGCTGGATCAGGAAACATGAAAGGCACAGTAGCGCATGTTCGGAGGGACTAGGAGCACCACCAAGCAAATGGCACAAGGTATAACTATACTATAATAGGCATAAGTAAGTCTGAAAGTGGTAGAATAAGAAATGAGAGAGAAACAGCCGGAGTTGGTGTGTGTATAACTCTGGAGTTGTCTGGAGGTCATACTTTGACATCTTGGGGGTTCTGGGGTTAGAGTCAGAGTTGGAGCTAATAGAAATATGGGAGTGGTTGCTCTTGTCATCAGTGACCTTGGGTAGTGGGATTGTGAATTTTCCAATGTGCTTCAATGGTCCAGACATTCAGCCAGAGCGCATGACTGCAATATCATTGGCAAGTAATTCTGTGGCCAGTGAGAGAGGGTCCCTCCACCACTTCTCCCGGATAGTCACATATTCAGAGGAACAAATGATGAAGGGTTCATGGCTATGTTCGAAAGCAATAGGAAAATTGGTGGCCTCATGGACACTTGACGGTGGTGAAACAAAGATGTGTGAGTCATGGGAGGACAAGGTCATGTTCAAGATGTCTGTCATAGACATGTGATGAGAGGCTGAAAATTGTGTCAACAATGAGATATTCCCATTAGAGAGATCTTGATGGGGTAAAAGAACTGGAGTTGATTGGATCATTGGATTTGGGAAAACAAAGGGTGAGTCATGACTCGCTGATATCTGTTTGTCAAGGTGAAGACCTAGTATCCAAAGTCAAATAATAGATGGCAAGAGTTGAATAAAAAACTTACTAGTGGTCATTGAAGATGAAAGTTCAACAGTATTCCATCCAAACAAATGCTCATGAACAGCTGGAAGGTACTTGTTCATAAAGAATTCCATGATGTACCAGACACTCATGTGCTTTATGTCACCGTTGACACAACATGAAAGTGTGATTGAAGGTTTTGCTATGGGGAGAGCATGGCCATCCACCTTCTTGAAGATGAAGTTGGCAGACAATTTGATCTTGACATGCACCTTTTCAGAAGCAATTGAGAGAACGGTTTATTAGTTACAATAAAGTTCTTACCAGCTCTCAAATCAGGAATAGGTGATCCAACTGGCTTTTATTCACAGATGTTTTTTGACAGTAGGTGCAGGGTATGGACAGAACTAGTGGAAAGTGATGGAGTTTGTGAATGTTGGCAGCTGGATCGGTAGCGCTTTAATACTATGCTGTGTCGTAAAGATAATGGATTGGTGTCCATACCATGAATAGGCTATGTTTTATGTACATTCAACACATTAAAGTATGCACTGTTGGTGAGATCAGAAATGGGATTAAGTATGACCTTTGATTGGCTTTCCTTCTTCTCCTTCAGTGCACCATCAGTCATTTGACAGTGTCTCAATCATGCTTGTCTGTTGGGATTGGCCAAGTTGCTGGACACAAGTTAAGTTGAGTTCAGAACCTGCGGTCAGGGCACTGTACAATGCTGCTTGTCTTGCACATGATCGCCACACAGACATCTTGGAGGATGGGTGAGTTGACAGTACAGTTGTTTGTGCTGCCCTTGAAATGGTTGGTAGAGTTTTTTGTTGTTGGAGCAAGTTAATCGTTCGTTAATCATTGACCAAACAAACATTGTAATAAAACACTACTCAATGCATTCTAGGCAATCTGTAAGGTTAATCACAAGGGCAACTACATCATTGTCATTGTTATCATCATTGTTATCCTCCTCCTCCTCCTCCTGCTCATCTCTAGTGTCAGGTGCTTGCTCCCCTGCTATCTCAGGATGCCAACCACTATACCCATCCAACTTGCAAATCTTGTGAAGGATCTTGCAGTGAGTATTATTTACACAGTATCATTTGGCATAGAGTAATTTCATCTCAGTAGCAATCTGTTTATCTCCCGACTCCTGGAGTTTCTGTTCAGCTGCCACAATCTGTTTGTTGTCATGATCAACCCATACAGCTAGCTGGCAGACCTCAACATTCAAGCAAACAATCTCTTCTTTCGATTGCAAGATCTTGAAGTACTTTGTACACATATCGCAGTTTGTGGGCTGTGCCCATGGCTTCATCAGGACTTCATTGCGTGAGGCCTTGAGAAGTGAAAATTCGCCTAAAGCACTATAGCTGACTATGTTGGAATACTCAAGCTTTGGACATGGGGGTTTCTGGCGTGGTGCAAGCTTGTTGTACCGTTCAATGGCTGTATGGATTGCTGTAGAATGATGTGACAGGGCCTTTGAGATATGTTTCCACATCTTATAACCTGAGAAACTGTTAAAAACTGGTGGAAGGTGTAACATGTAACACAAACCTGTTCTAGCAAGATTTGCTTTGGAAAGTTCAAACAGATGCTGAACAACCAAGCCCTCAAGCTCTTCAATCATATGAATAAAGGTGCAATGCTTGGCATAGTCCTCAACAGCAACATATTCCGGGTCCTCAGGTTTCCAACACACTTTGATCCCCTGCTGCCACTTGAAGTGTTCAACAACATTTGGCTGTAGCTCATACTTATGCTGTGCTGATGAATATTCAGCAGATAGGGCACTCGAACACTTTTGAGTCACTGAGTCAAGACCCAACTCAGGAGTAAAGTTGGCAGGCATGTACATGAGATAAGGGGACAAGGTGAGCTCAGCATACATTTTCCTAGATGCAGGCATGCATGAGCATATTTTACGAGAGAAATAAAGTTGCAAAACTTACACTGCTGACTGGAGCTTCTGAAGCTCTATGACATACGTTACCCCTGTGGATGTTGCATCTGGCTCATTTGTGCAGCTACTCAGATATGTCAACTCTTCTTGATATCAAGTTTTGAAGTCTTCGTCATGAAAGCCTGATGCAGCTTTGAACTGGTCCAGTTCTGCAGTATATTTATGGATGATGCATAGGGCTTGTTTATAGTTATTGTACAAGAACTGACCTATCAATTAGTACTGATCAGCATTGAAAAGCTGTAGTTTATGATAATACATACTAAGCTCATGATACTTGTCTGAATCCCATTGGTTGAAGTGGAGGTCCAGAAACTGTTTCCAATGGAAGAGTGACGCATGCTGAATGAGCATTGCCATGGTGTTCAAACTAGAGAAAATACACTGAGCAACAAAACTGTTGCAATGTTTGGTAGTTCTGTATTGTTTGCAATGTAATATGTCACTGTGTGGGAATATCGCTTAGTGGTTGGGGGGTGAAATGAAATAGACACTCTTGGCTATCTATAGCATCTTGGATCATGTGATTTGGTTTAGAGATGGTGGAGATATGACCATTTTAATTCACTCATGTCATTGCAACAGTTTTGTTGCTGATCTGATAACCATTCAAATTAATATGTTACAGGCTGTTTTTACATAAGCAATGAGTCATGTGATGTATATGAAGTTCAACATAGTCCAAACAAACCACAACACCACTCTTTTTTTACTACTA
>JBBPTV010000390.1:0-23957 GCA_038094275.1 Tubosaeta brunneosetosa | reverse complement strand
GGTGAAATGCAAGAATTCCCATGCGAGCTACTCCCATGGGAATTCTTGCATTTCACCTCTCTATTCGGTATCAACGACTCGGGAACGCAGAGATTCTCAATGAAGCGATTTCTCTCGCACGGGGTACATTGGCGCTCAATCCGCCGGGGCACGCAGAACGGTCTATGTCTTTGAACAACCTTGCAAATTATCTTGTCAAACGGTTCGAGCACCTTGGGCGAAAGGAGGACCTCGAGGAAGCCATTGTCCTTTCCCGGGAGGTGCTGGCTCTTCGGCCAATGGGGCACTCACTTCGGTCTAGGGCTATGAACAACCTCTCAACTCACTTGTGTACTCACTACGAGGGGTTCGGGGGTGTTGGGTACCTCGATGAGGCAATTGTCCTAGCCGAAGGTGCACTAGCGATTAACCTACCGGGGCACCCCGAGCGGCCATCGTCTCTGATAGCTCTCGCAAATCGTCTTTTTATGCAGCACGAACATTTTGGAAAAGTAGAAGCCCTCGACAATGCCATTATCCTTGTGCGAGAGGCATTGGTGCTCTGCCCTCCGGGGCATCCTAATCGATCTTTCTCTTTGGGCAACCTCGCAAGTTATCTGCATGCTCGTTACAAGCAAGTTGGGATAATCAAGGACCTTGACGAAGCGATTAGTCTCGCTCGACGTGTACTGGCGCTGCATTCACAGGGCCACATGGGACGATCTACGCATCTGCGCAACCTCGCGGTCTATCTCTGCACCCGATACACTCGCCTGGGAAGAGTGGAGGATCTCGAGGAGGCTATAGTACTCGACCGAGATGCACTCATTCTGTGTCCGCAGGGGAACAAAAGCAGGTCTATATCTTTGAACAACCTTGCGAGTAATCTTCGTGCTCGGTACGAGCTGCTTGGGACAATTGAGGATCTTGAAGAGGCCATTGTACTAGGCCGCGAGGCAGTGACTCTTCGTCCGCCAGGCCACCCAGATCGGCCGTCGTCTTTGAGCAACCTTGCGGGTTATCTCTCCATTCGGTACCAACTACTTGGAGGACTGGATGACCTCGAAGAGGTCATTGCCCTGGCCCGGGACACGCTCACGCTTCACCCACAGGGACACCCGGGTCGGTCTACTTCTCTGAATAACCTTGCGCTTTATCTCTCCGACCGGTACGAGACACACGGAGGAGTTGAGGACCTCGAAGAAGCTATTGCGCTCGGCCGAAAGGCATTGATCCTATGCCCACAAGGAAACCCAGATCGGCCGATGTGCCTGAACAGTCTTGTGCTCTTTCTCTCTGCTCGCTATGAACGGCTAGGTGGGGTGGAGGACCTGGAGGAAGCTATTGTTCTTTGCAGAGAGGCACTAGCACTTAATGCTCCAGGGCACAAAGATCGGGCCGCATCTCTGAACAATCTTGCCATTCAACTCTCTAATAGGTACAAGCAATTTGGAGGGAGTGAGGACCTTGACGAGGCCATTTATCTTTATCGGGAGGTACTTATACTCTGTCCGCCGGGGCATCCGAACCGGTCTGGAGCATTGAACAACCTCGCAAGCTGTCTTTTCAACCGTTACAAGGAGGTAAGCTAGAGTACGCTCACCGTGTATTTCGCACATCTTACTTAGCCTCATTTTTATTTGATTTACCCAGAAAGGTGATACAAATGATCAACAAGAGCAGTTCTCTCTCTATCGAGAGCTGGAATATGTCTCACAGAGTGTGTCTCCAGCAGACTTACCTGCTGCCAAAACCTGGGTTAACGCTGCCGAGTACTCTCATCACCCCACAACAGTATTAGCATATGAAACGGCCCTTCGACTGATTGTTCATCGTCTTGCTGCTGTCCCATCGTTACCTCGGCATCTCGCTATCTTTAAATCCTTCGTCTCGTCGCTTGCGGTTGATGCTTTCTCAGCTTGTCTTCGCGACCGGTCTCCCACTAATGCAGTCGTGTTACTTGAACAAGGTCGTGGTGTTTTTTGGAGCCAACTTACTCGCCTCCGTTCCCCGCTTCACGACGTTGTTGCATCTGGCACGAAGGGAAAGGTGCTGGCGGACGAGTTCACGCATTTGAGCTCAACTATTCGTAACGCACTCAATTCACGCAGCGCAGACCAGCATGACCGGGTGTGCCATCTCAACTCCCAACTGCAAAAACTCGTGTCCAATATTCGCCAGTTGCCGGGTCTCTCGCGATTCCTCCTTCCCTTACCGTTCTCGGATCTCCAACACGCAGCCCGTGACGGACCTGTCATCATTGTGAATGCGAGCAAGTACGGGTGTGACGTACTCGTTGTCTTTGTCGACCGGGATCCGGTCCATATTCCCTTGTCAATCACAAAAGACGGTGTCCGAGAGCTTTCTTCCAGGCTTCGTACATTAACCAAGTACGCAAAGAGGATGGACGTCACTAGAGACCTTGGTCTCCTCTTGCGGGAACTCTGGGATCAGGTTGTTTCCCCTATTTTTGACTTCCTCCGGACTGCGTGCCCTTGTCAGTCCCGTATCTGGTGGTGTCCCACCGCCGAGTTCTCTCATTTACCCCTCCACGCTGCGTCTCCATTTAGGAAGGGTCAACAAAGCCTCTCCGATCTCTTCATCTCGTCTTATACGCCAACACTGAGCGCGCTTATTCGTGCCAGGCAGAACATTTCATCGGATCTTGGAGTAGAACGAAAGCGCTTTCTTGGCGTCGGTCAAGCAAATGCTTCCGGCGAAGGCGAACTTTTTGCCGTTGGTACCGAACTGGCAAATATCGGGCAACGCGTGAAGAGTCTTGCAGCTTTCAACTGCATAGAAGGTCAAGAATCCTGCATTTCCAGAGTCAGGGAAGAGCTGGGAGACACACAGTGGGTGCACCTCGCATGCCATGGTATCGCGGACGGAAAGCACCCATTTGAGTCTGCGTTCGCTCTTCGAGACGGGCACTTTACGATCCAACACATCATCCAATGCAATTTGAAGGATCCTGAGTTTGCGTATCTCTCTGCTTGCCATACGACCGTTGGAGATCACGAGAGTCCAGACGAAGTTATTCATCTTGCATCGGCGATGCAGTTTACTGGATTTCGTTCCGTCATTGGGACGATGTGGGCGGTGGACGACGGTGAAACGAATAAAATTACGTCGACGTTTTATGCCAAGATGATGGACACAGCTGGTCGCTTGGATCATACGCGTGCGGCGTTTGCGCTTTGGAAGACAATGAAAGCTGTCAAAGTGCCTCTTGATCAACGGATTTTGTACGTACACATCGGAGCCTAGTAGTTTGTCGAACGTAGTTCCCCGTCACGCGTTACTAGTCACTCTGCGATGTGATTGCGTTTGTTTCGTTACCTCTGACATCATCTCAATTTACTCAGGGGTCTCTTCCTCGCCTATTAGATCTCGACGTCGAATTATGATGGACGTCGACAGGGAAAAAAGCGAGAAGTTGCACGTCCTCCACAGGACGCACCCGCTTATCCAAGAAGTCTTCCGTGCTACGGCTACCCCTCCGGAGCATGTCAAAGCCAACAGGCGTACGTCTCGGACGCAGTGCACGACCTGCTTCACAGCCCGTCACAAACTTCAGACCTGTCAAAGAGTGTGTCGTTTTCTCGCGGGCGCACAGAGTTTTGATGCGACGTGTTTCACAGTGTAAGAGTGTGTGGTATTGCTCCAAGGAATGTCAAAAGAAAGACTGGTGCGCCAACGAACTTGAGACTGGTTGTGTTTCTAAATCCAATTAGGCCCCGCCACAAGGCATGGTGTACGAGTTCCGAGCGCCCCAAGGGCATCAAAAAACTCGTTGAAAACCTTGTGTGCAACGCGATGCTCGTCCAGATGCTCCAGGTCTGCGCTGCACTCGACTTGAATCTCGTGCACGACAGAAAGAAAGAGGTCGGGTTCGAGTTCCCGTACATGATCCGCGTAGACCTGGCCCTTGAACCTGCAGACATTTGTTCTTTAATCAAGCTCTTGCTTACTGATGAGCCCGTCGCCGAGGCAGTGGAGGGAATGGTACAGATCAACCGCTTTCACTCTCATCTCCCAGGTCGGGGCGGATTCATCCCGCTGACCCCCGTGCGCGATACGATGTGGCGCTCAGAACGAGAGAGGTTGAATAACGACCCTGTCCACCGTAACAACCCGCTCGGGCTCATCGAATTCGTCAATAACGACAGTGACTTTTCAATCACGGTCCCTCTGTCAGTCACTGCTGAATCCATGAAGCAAGCAAGAAAAAGGGCTCCGTTCGTGATGATGAATTGGAACACCGGCACCATGTTTGAGAAACCGATGACAGTGAAGACATGCATGGAGTAAGTGCCAGCACCCCTTTCCCTTTTTCACAACACTGAATGGGTGTCGGCATCAGGTTTATCAACGTACACATACGTTCTGATAAGGAAAATCAACTAAAATTGCGCGTGGAGATGACAGAAACCGATAAAGAGATTATACGAAGTGCTCGGAGTGCGGAGTCTGCTACCAGGGACTCGGCCATTTTTCTTAGGGAGAAAATGGCGAGAGAGACGATATATGCCAAACTGCCCTTACGCCTTTAGAGGGCAGTTTGTACCCACACTAATGTTGAAATGATTTCCTGTACATTTCAGTTACGCAAGTGTAATGCAGATCGACTTGCTTTGCGTTCGTGGATCCCAGAGCTAGAACCTCCCTTCCACTGCGAGATCCATGTTGTTTCGCTTAGGCACGCGACAAAGTCCGACTGGTCGTCGCGGAAGCAATATTCAAGCATCGTCGGATTGAACCGTCGCCAATTCAAATAAATGGGACCGTTATGTACGCATTTCACCTCTTTTCTTCAACTTGAACTGCCCGAATAGGAGGTACCGTCATGCCTTCTTTCCAACGAGCCCTTAGTAACCCACAGCGTTGTCAAAACGTCATTTCACACCGTCTCGTCTTTTGTGACGCTGCAGAACGCATGTCCACAGAGGACCTCCTTCTGGAGTGTCCGTGTTGCGAGCGTTTCTTGGCCTATTGCTGCTCCTGCACCGAGAGACGACGCCAGGCGGGCACGCTCGAGGATGACGATGGGCACCCACGCCTGTGCCATTACTACAAGGTCGCGTGCGTCGACGGTGCATGTCTGGGAAACGGCCAACCAAATGCGACGGCTGGTATTGGAATCACGATTGGTGCAGATCAGGAGAGGATGCACTGGGCCATCCCGGTCGACGACAACATCGACCCTGGTGCCGTCCGCACTTCCCAGCGCGCGGAGCTCCTTGCTGCCATTCATGGTATCCGCAAGCTAGCCGAGTTTGAAGACTACGTGACTGGTTATGCGAGGGAGGGGCCCAGTGATTCTGGAGACATGAAAACGTGGGTCATCGCGAGTGATTCCGAGTATGTCGTATCGGGAATGACCGAGTGGGTTCCTGTTTGGAAGGCGAGTCAAATTGGTTTCTCACCTCTGTCGTTTTCGCCTAACTTGTTTCGAACAGAGCAAAGGATGGCGCAACGCATCAGGAAGGAGACCAAAGAATCTCGATCTTTTCCAGGAACTCGATTCTGTTGTAGAATGCCATGAATTGGAGTATGATGTTCGGATTGCCTTCTGGCGTATCAGCCGCGATTATAATGGAGTCGCCGATGGATTGGCTGGACTTGCCGCGAGAGGAGATATTGTCGAACCGGTTCAATTCCAGTAAGTGTGTCGGACATATCCTTATTTGACGATTGATATTTTTTACAGAGACAAGTATTTTACAGAGTCTGATGAAGATGTCTAGGTATAAATAGAGGCCGGGATGATTACAGTTACAATACTTTGGGCTCCAATAATAATATACTTCTGAAGAGGATCCAAGAATCTCATGACCGATGAAGCGCTAACGGTATTTATCTCTAGAATTTGACTTGGGCCGCATTCAATCCGAGAGAACCCCTTCAACTCGAACAAACCATGCCATTACGTGGCAAGAAACATTCAGATCTCGTTAGAGATGAAGCACCATACTTCGAGTCTCTTGTCGAGCTTGACATGTGGTTTACTCAGCCACACGATAAACTGTCTGGAGTGTTACCTTACCGCCCTCGTCCTCACATCGATGGTCGGTCGGATAGGGCGAAACTACTGGTACGACAGTAACCCATCCAAACTCGTGCGATCTAGGCTGATTCATTGATCAGGTTTGTCACGATTACAAAGTTTGTGCCTGTGCCAGTTGTCATGTCCACTCTTAAACTGATCGAACATCACCCACGGATAGGGTGGATACCAAGAGTGCCCATCGGGACTATGCTATACTTTCAATTTTTGGTCGCTCTGCGACACTTTTGTTTAGTGCGTTGCGTTCTATTGCACAGACGTCTGATGAACGCGTGTACAGTTTTTCGCACCATCGGGTCACCGTTCCTCCATCCGGTTGGATTAACTCTGCGCACAAGCAAGGGACGAGGATGCTAGGGACATTGTGAGTACGATCGAGACGACTACTCTACACCTTTTAAACGGTTTCCACAGAATATTCGAAGACATTGATTCGGAATCCGATTGCCTCCAACTCATTGTAGGCCGTGCCGGTGGTGTAGTCAAGGATAACAAGATACCCATATCTAAACGTTATGCGGGCCTCCTTGCCGAGTTGGCGTACCAGCGCGGTTTTGACGGTTATCTGTTAAATTTTGAGCACCGCCTGCTCCACAACACCGATCATGCCCGTGCTCTCGGTTCTTGGATATCATTACTTGAGGCAGAACTCCGAGCCAAAGTTGGTTCTCACGCCCAAACTATATGGTGAGTGGCCGACTTGTCTCAAGTTACCGTGGGTCTTATAGTAGGGGAATTCTCAGGTATGACAGTATAATACACAATGGCTCGCGAAATTGGCAAAACAGACTGAATGGTTACAATTTACCGTTCTTCCTCGCTTCCGGCACACTGTTCACCAACTATTGGGTTAGTCGTGTGATTGTACACTTCAGAAGATTCTAGGATTGATAGATGCACCAGTGGAGGCCCGGCACTCAATACCTAATGCTTCAATACTTTGAGAGGCTTCAGCAACTGACCCCCATTCCACTCTCCCCAACGAGCATCTACACGGGGATCGATGTCTTTACTCGTCAAGGCAGTAGTGGATACGGTGGTGGTGGATTCTGTTCCTACCGCGCAATCACTCACACTGCGCCCTTGGGTTTCAGTACTGCCCTCTTCGCTCCAGGATGGACTTGGGAGTCAGCGACACAGACTCCGGAAAAGAATTGGAATGTTTGGTGGGAGAATGAGCGGAAGTTGTGGCTCGGTCCACTTCGACCTGGTGGCATCATCCCCGTCCCACCTTCTCCGGAGGGTCCCTTTAAACCAATAAGCGCGTTCTTCCAGCCTTTGCCGCCTCCTAATCCCATCGACTTCGTGTTCTACACAAACTTCTCTCCTGGCGTTGGGTACTCTTGGTTCGTAGAGGGAAGAAAGGTCCTGGATACGACGGTCGGGTGGACGGACATCGATAAGCAAAGCTCGATTGGTAATCTTGTCTGGCCATGGCCTACTCCAACTTGGCAAGGTATCGAGCGAGAGAATGTTCTTCTCTCTGCATCAGCCACGCTCGACATGACAGATGGTTACAATGGAGGAAACACACTCCAATTGTCTCTCGAACTTGATGCCGAAAGCGAGGCGGACGATACAACCCATGAAATCTGGTTGCCCATCCAATCTCTCACCGTGTCGACGCTCGAGTCGTTCGAGGCGCGCGTCGTGTGTAAAGCCGGCATGGGCACTTTTGTCCTCGACGCCAAATCCCTCTCGGACGAAGAGGGCTTCGCCGTCAGCGAAGCCACCGTCTCCGATCTGCCTCACGGATGGACCCAGCAGACCATCCATCTCATGTCTACCTTGCCGGGCGACACCGCCTCGATCGCGATAGGCTTCACTGTTCCGTCGCCGCTCCCGGCACCCGCTCGCTCGCTCGCGTACGCCGTCTCCCTGGGCCAACTCGCTGTATACCCCACGCCACCACCCTCGTCCGACGCCGTCGGCGCGCCGTCCGTCGTAGACGCTGCGTTCGCGCCCGCCGCCGTCGACGCCGCGGCCGAGGGCGTCCTCACCTGGGACACCGCGTCCACGCTCGCGCCCGTCGACCCCGTCTGGGTGGACACCCCAGAGTCGGTCACGCCGGCGTGGCTGGCTCTGCCCGCGCACCGCTTCCCCACCTTTGCGTACTTCAACGTCTACGCTGCGCCCCGGTCCGCGGCGCCGTCGGACCCCGCGGGTGCGGCCAAGTTCATCGGCACGACGGGCCTCGACGGACGCGCGAACCGGTTTTACGTCGATCCGGGGTGTTTGCCAGACGGCTGGGACGGACGGGCGGGCGTCCGGTTCTACGTTCAGGGGGTGACGGACCGCGGTGAGGTGGTGCCCTGGGACAGGTGCGCGACCGTGGACCATGCCGACGTGCGTTGAATGGGAGTTCGAATGGAATTATATGATTCTCCGATTGGCATTGTTACCCGTGTATGAACGCGAGCCCTGGACGTGCGCATGTCGCGAGTCGTACAGGCACGATGAGGACCTACCAAAAGTTTTCGGAATGTCACTTGCAAAACATACCGTATCACTGGCCAGGGCTTAGCGTTACAAGGAATTATAAAGGAATATAATGAATTCTAACGGACAAATTTTCGCATTAAAATGGATTATAATAGGTTGTAACACTCGCAATCCGTCGCAATAACTTTCCCATTCCTGTGATAGGCTCACTGAAGCTACGCGGATTTATGATATGTGCTCTTGATAACTTCACTTTTCGAGGCCACCATCCCGGAGCGAGACAGTCCAATACACCAATACATGACGGATTAGTATGCGTTGGACGAGTCGTGGATGGACTGCGCGGCGCGTAGCAGCTCGAGGAGTATATATTTTCGGATGCAAGCAGGAATACAATAGATAACGCTGACAATCTACAGATAATGTCACAGATGGGTCTCCACAAAAATACAACAATGCAGCAGATGGAGCATGTATCGTATAGATCCTAGCATGCGTGGACGTGGCAAAAGTCATCGGGGGCATATCAGAATGAAAAAAAAGGGGGGAATGGGTAAACATACAGCAGATATCAGGATATCGTGATCGTCTAGACGGTCTACTCGTCTAACCAACGGAAAAAAATAAAGAGAGAAGGAAAAAGGAGCGTTGGGGGGATAAAACGACAAGAACCAGCTCGTAAAAGAAACAAAAAAAGGAGCGACGAGTACCTTACCTGTGTTCCTTGGAAAATGGTCTGCATCACTAAACGAATGCACGCTCATATCCCGTTGGGCTGCAACCCCACGCCGATCGTCTGCCTTAACAACATCTCCACCCTCTCCCTTTCGTCTGAGATCCTGAGCATCTCCTCTTCCCACCGCACCGTCCTCTGAGCATAGATCGCGCGTAAGCTCTCGAGGCCTCCCAACGCTGCTTCAAGTGCTCTCTTCAACTCGCTCTCTCTCTCGACCGAGGGTGTGTCAGAGCCATCGCCACCAGACAGGCTGGGCGAGAGGAGACGGTGTAGGACCGATGGCGCACGTGAGCGCGTAGTCTGTCGCCGTGAAGCGATATTTTTGAACGCCGTTCGCATCTGCGACATCGCAGGGGACTTGGTAAGGTGGTCGCGTCGCATGGAGCGCGATGTCAGTGCGTGCAGTTTCGTCGAATGCGACGGTGCAGCGAGGAGCACCATGGTGGTGTCTGTTTCGCAGTCCAATGCTTGAAACTAGTACATACTTCATCAGCCATGTGTAAGGGACACAACGAGACGACGCACCGCTTGCTGAAGCGCTTCCCATCGTGCCTCCCACTTCCGTCGCCGCTTGTCTAGATTGGCAACAAACGTCGGATGGTACTCGAGTTCGAGCAGCTCGTCTCTGTCGCCCTCTTCGTCGACCCACTCTGCATCGTCCGCATCCCCGTTCACCCACGCTGGTTCTTCATGGACTTCGTACCCCTCTCCCGCCGTCTCCTCCCCAGAAGAATACGGCTCCGGGCTTGTGTCTCTCGGTTGCGTGCTCTCCACGCGTGGCGGTGGCTTGACCACCTTTTCTTTCATCCCGGATCCGGGCGTGCGCAAGTTGAGCGACTTTTCGCGCCGCTTCAAACCCTTGCTGCGGCTAGTGGGAAAGGGTAGGCTGACAGGTTGATGACTCGGTGAAGATTGCAAACTCATCGAGTCGAAGCGACGACCGCCAAATGCGCGCGAGGCTTGGAGGAACGCCCATGGGTTGTAAGTTCCTGGGAATGGCGTCGAAGAAGGCGAAAAGGTGGAATCCGTCATGGCTGCATTGTTGTTGAGCGCATACATTTGCATCTGAAGTGCAAGTTGCTCTTCGATGTGATTCGGATCATAGTTGGTAGATGGTGCGGTAGGAACGGCAGGTACAGCATACTGACGACGGACGTGACCAAAGGGATAAGGATAGGGTGAACCGACGGGGGGAGCGGGGCTGGGCTGGATGCTAGACACAAACGGAGATGGAGATGGCGCGGCAGTCTGGCTGTGTGGTGTAGGTGGAATAGGAGCATTTGGACGAGCAGACTGGAAGTACATTTGGAGGTATGCAGCGGCGGGATCGTCATAATATTGGTCTTCTCGCGGAATTTGTGTCTGAAGCGGGTGTGGCCGAGGGTTTTGTGGATTCAGGTTCTGAGGTTGTTCTGCACGATTGTCGTTGAAGGAACGGCTTTGTTGATAGTGCACTGTATCATCTGGGGTTCCATATGTCTGCTCAGCATGCACATGCGCAGGAATAGGCGACTTACGTGTCTCTTCGGGTCTGACTGGAGGTTTTGAATTGACGACGGCATCGACGCTACGAAGACCAAGCTGGTCAGTGGAGCCATTGCGGTGGTGCTTCATGAGACTCGCGAGACGATTGTTGGGATGAGAAGGGACATAGTGGCGGGCAGTATAGGTTTCGGGGAGAGTGACGCTCGGTGAGCGCGGGGTGTAGCTCGCTGAATCGCCATCGCGATCAACGTCACTGCTGGAACGCGTAAATGTGGTCTCTGGCTCGATCAGGGTGTCATCGTCGTCCTCACGCGAGGTATTGCTGCTATGATCGTACTGGAGATGGCCAGTGTGATCCTTCAACGACGCTGCGACGTCGTCTTCTGGCTCTTCCTGAACAGGAAGAGACTTGTCAGGCGTGCGTGTTTTCATCGCCTGGAGGGGAGGAGTCTGGCTAGCAAGTTTGCTGGCTGCAGGCGGAGTTGTGCGAGTAATTTCGGTTGCATTGGAAGACTTGCGAGAGGATGGTGGGGGGGAAATCCGGGGATGAGAAGCGACAGAAGGCTGATAAGACTCACGCTTTAGGGAGACAAAGTCTCCCGGTGAGCCATTTTCACCGGAAGAACCTTGGGGAGTGTGATAAGGTGGTGATAAGCGATCCGGGGATTGGCCTCGTGGCTGTGGATGCCCCTGAGGAGAGTAGGAGGGAGAGTTTCCTGGACTAGATGGGAGAGGACGATTGCGAGTCTGGACGCTGTCGCTGGGGAGTGGTTCACGATCACGCTCGTTGACGCGTGTCGGTCGCCTCGTGAGTGGAACGTTGACCGTGTCGGTATCTTTGGTGATGGGGTGTTCGGCCACCCGGACGCGGTCAAGGACAGTGTCCTTGTGTGGGGAGGGTACCTCACGCACATATACTGGGCCACTCTGGGCGCCACCGGCGTATGCGACGCCGGATGTTCCTGGAGCGGGGGGCTGCTGGCTGAGAGTCTGGGCATAGTCTGCGCGCTCGATCTCTGCCATGAGTTCTGCGGTCATCTGCCAGTTTTCCTCCATGGTATGAAAGGACGCGAGGAACTGGGGGGTGATTCTGTTTATTGGGCGAGGATACCCCATGGGTGCGTTGACGTTGGGCTGGCTGAGGGAGTGGGTGGGTGGAGGGGGCTGCTGGGGCTGCTGATGTATGTTTGGCTGTGAGACGGTGTGGATTAGTGGCACGGAGGGAGGAAAATGGTCCTGTATGTCTTGGGGTTGATTGGGTGGCGATGGGAGCTTTGACACGTTGTTTGATGGTTGCGTCATGGGGGGCGTCGTGGAGCGCCTGGACTGGAGAGAGGCGTTGGCCGAGGGTGGGCTCTGCTGCTGGCGCTGTGGGCTGAAGACTTGCATGATGGGTGGGACGATCGGAAGCGACTGGGCCTTGACTGAGCGCTGTCTGGGGGACGGCGACATTTCGCGGGGAGGGGAAGAACCTGGCAAAGGGGTTACACAGAAAAAGCGAGTGTAAAGTCGTACACACTTTGGATTTGCTGATACATCTGAGGTTTTCGCGATCTGTGACTGGACATGGACTTTGAAGAGGAGATCGATAACGAGGACGCGCTGTAAACGTGCGGCGACAACGTTGCACACAAGACAACGTCGGCAAACCAAGAATGGAAGACAACAAATAATATAATAAATTATTATTATCATCATCATCTCTTTCATGCCGTCCAACGCAGCGAGCAAAAGGTACAGTCACACAACTTTCCTTGGCTAGCTATTGTCCCCACAACGTCCAGGTTTCTCCAGGTCTACGACGCACTGCCACCAGACGAACAGCAGCGCCTCGTTCAGCGCCATCTCGCTCCCCTCCTCAATGCCGTCCCAAAGGAAAGGCAGAAGAAGGTTGCCGCATCCGCAGCGGAGATGCGCCGTAGGTGCTCACGTATGCCCGTGCTGAACTTAAAGGCCAAGAAGGAGGAGATCGCCGCGCTCGTGTTTGAGCTGTCACGCGAAAAGAGATCCGTGATCAAGGAGCGCTCTCGGCGCGAACAGCTCCTCGCAGAGGCCGTCCAAAGTCTCGCCCACTGGCTCAACGACATCTGGAAGGTCGTGTTCGAGTTCCGCACCAACTTTGCTCTCGCTCATGCCTGTCTCCTCTATGCCTCCGACGCCCTAGATCAGATCGGAAACACCTGTGGAAGGCGCGTCTCTTCCTTGTCACCCCTTTCAGCCTCGCTCATCCCCCTCTACAGCTGCAAGTGCTCTCTTGCAAACATGTTCATGCCCATCCGCGTCACTAGGTCCACTGGCAAGATCGTCAAATCCTTTATGCTCAGCGGTGCCAACGAGCTCGAATCAGTCATCCTCTGGGTATGGCGCGACCTCCTCATTACAATCCTCGCCACAGGGTCCAAACGTCAGAGAAGCACCGTCCCTGACATGATTGATGACGTTCGCATTCTTCTCGGCTGGCGTGCCCTGGAACTCCTTCTGTGTGGCGGTCGGATTTGTATGTCATCCACTCTTCTCCCGCTTCCCCTTCACTTGTCCATCACTAGCACTTTCGGATCTGGATCATACGCGAGAACAAGACCAGGATCCTGCCGCCCGTGACCCGGAAGAAGCCATTATCGACGACGACGGTGACCAAAGTTACATTTCCGATAACTGTTCCACCGCTTGCGACGAGGAGCTGTATCCGAAAAACTTTTACGCCTCCCATTGGTCATGGCGCATCACCGACCAGCAATATCGATTACGAGACCTCATCCACGATGCCCTCCTCAACCTGTTCAAGATTGCCCCTTCAGGCGCACTGTATTCGAGTTTGATCGCCATCACTGACGACGAAGACGGCGAGGATAATCTCCATCCAGTCTTGATGTCTGTCGCGGGCCATTCTTCCGACAACCTTGCCGCAGCCCTACAAATCTTGTCGCTCGACAACAGAACAGACAGCATCAATAAACTCTTGATGGAACATAAACATCTCTTGCGTCCACAAGACGCAGTATCGTTGCAATTTGCAGTACTCGCCCTCTCCAGCGACTTTTCCTATCACACCCACGCCATGTCGATCGCACAAGAAGAGCTCTTGGACGTCCTCGTTGTGTCCCGCGCTGCTATCCGCCTCTGTTTTCACAACATCGATTCCGAGGCGAACAAGGCAGAGCTCAAGCAGATCCTTGCCCTGCGGTCGGACACCCTCGCCCGACGTACACGTGTCGAACGGTGGGTCAAAGGAATCGCAACACCACGGGGAGATACCGCGCATCCCATGGCCCTCGCAGCACTCATGATTGGTCTGCCGCTTCCACCCGGAGAAGCCACCGACGACGGCGATATGCTGGGTTACATGGATTTCGACGGAGACGAGCCAGGGATGGAGGAGCTCAGAGAAGAGTTTCGGCCCAACATCAAGGCCCGGTTGCAGGGATGGTTGGACACGGTGACCCCCATCAAGGGTGGGCAGGCCGTGTTGCTCAAGGTGTACAGCAAGATACTCGCCGACATGCCCTTTTTGAACGCCAAGGATGTCGTAGAAGAGATGTTGGCACGGTGTGTCTGCTGATCTTGCTCAGCTGGATCACTTGAGACTTATACGCCTCGTGTATAGGATAGCGGACCGTCCGAGTAAAGCGTATGTGTCTGACACGCTCGAGGTGTTCAGAGAGTTTTGTGAGAAGCAGAGCTCCTTGGTCAAAGCTGCCAGGGCCAAGTCGCAGCCCAAGACAGCGAGCACGAGCCGTGCTTCTGCATCGGGTTCATCCGCTGCGTAGAGTCTTGTTGAGCGTACATACTGTTTTCTGATGTGATTACAAGGACGTCTGCGCAACCGCTTGTATTCCCAATTTGGGCATTTGCTCGTCGCGAGCGACTTACCGACAAACACATGTCCACATATGGAACACGCTGGTTCCTGTTCCGAAGAGACACGCGCTGCTTCGCTACCTCATATGACGCTCCTTGTGCGCTGTTTCTCCTGTAGAAATGCGTATAAAGAGCGCCCAGACATGACTTGCTTTGGTGCATAACCGAGCTCTATTCTCCCGAGCAGACCCTCATTTCCACCCGTACATTCCACTCCGTGTTGAAGATGGTTCAGATTCGTCCCTTCTTTATCGCCGCCATGATGCAATGCGTGGCACTCATGCTCGTGTGTCTTCTATTCGCGCCAGGTGAATCCACCCTCTCATGTGCTCGTTGATGATACTGACCACCGATGGCCCATGGCAGCCGCTCACGCTGTCCCACAGTATCACAGGGCGTGGACTGCCGTCCTTGACGCCGCTCCCAACGCCGAGTCTGGACCAGGTGCCCGACCTGGCGGTCCTCTGGACGAGGTGGTCCCAGGGTCCGTCGATGCGGTAGCGTCCTCGAACGTAGGTGTCTCTTGCATCGGACGATCCACGGTCCCTCACGCGCGTTGTGTTCTAGTCCTCGGCGTCGGCTTCTGCGTCGGCCCCGTCCTCACAAGCGTCCTCGACCAACGGCGCGTCGAGTCTCGGCGTTCCCGCCGCACTCTTGTTCGGTTCGGCCGCCTCGGTCGTGTTTCTCGCCTTGTGATGTGCCGGACATGCTCTTGTCAGAATGCTTTTATTTTATTTTATTTCTATCACGGACGCGTCCATGTTCATGTCCTGTATCCTTCTTTATCTTCAATCTGCCCGTGTCTCTCTTTGTAGCCTCTAGTGAACGTGTATCTTGTACGTTTGGACAGTTGTAGCGTGCCGTACACATCTTTTGACGCTCCCTTTTTCATGTAATACCCGACTGTTTATGTAGATTGACAAAAACGATACGAGTCGTGCTCGTCTGGTGATTTATTCTCTCATGGTGTGCGACACAAGCTGTTCCTCACAGAACCCAACAACGTCAATTTGAGACATGGTTCTTTCCTCAGAATTTACCAGTGAACCGGTTGGCATCAGATGGTTTATGGGTTTCCAATCCAATACGCTTGTCGAAAACCTTTTTTTGGCCTTTTTGGGGGGCCCGGAAACGCTCGGCATCTCGGCAGCCTTCCTTTTCCGAACGGAAAACTTGCGTCCTTTTTGGGTCACCTCTGTTCGATGGGCACTGGCGGCATCTCGGCAACCTTCGAATTTGGACACAGAGCCAGCAGCAGACCAGATGCCCTGAGCTCAGTACATCCCAGCCTCCCACACACGAGACCGGCGAACGCCAACTAGTTTATGGACCCGCCAGACAAAATACTTGCCATTCCCCGGGTGGTCACACTCATCGGATCGATCCTTATCGCGTTGAGTTCTGGAACCAATTATGTGAGTGTGGCCGATACATGATAGAATATGCTAGCCAATGTCGACAGATATTCTCTGGTACGTCGTTCTTCCACGGACCTCGTTTGCTATTGAATACATCCAGCCTATGCCCCGCAACTCGGTGCTCGCCTTCGAATATCTCATACGCAGCTCAATATCATCGGTCTTGCAGGGAATAGTATGGGTCACGTTGGATGTCATAAGTCTCTTGATTGATTCCCCGGCAGTGGGCGGCAACCTTACTGGTCCTATCTGGGGTCGTATCGTTGACCAAAAGGGCCCGCGGATTCCACTTATTGGAGCCTCGATCTGTCTCCTCATTGGCTACTCCGGAATGAAACAGATGTATGACGATGGCACCGGCGATGCATCGAGCGTGTCGACACTACGTTTTGCCTTACTTATTACATGCGGCTTTATGACAGGCTTGGGGAGTATTGCAGGGCTCAACACCGCCCTGAACATGACTGCGAAAAGTTTCCCGTCAAGCGTTGTGCGCCTCCGCGTTCTGCCTTTGCACATAGTCTGATGTTTGTCAGCGTGCCCTTACAACCGGCCTTGTTGTGTCGGGTTCCGGGCTCTCGGCTTTCTTTTTTTCTCTGCTTGCACATACTCTCTTTCCCGGAGATGTCCCTGCCCTGTTACTAACTCTTGCTGTTGGCACAGCTACCCCAATGCTGTTGGGCCTGCTTGTCGTCAAGCCGATTCCTCTTCCTCAGACGAATCCCGACCCACGGAACGTGTCCGCAATTGGGGGTTACAACCCAATTCCGAGTGGAGAAGCTCCTATCTTCACTGATTCATTGTTAGATCCAGCTGAGGTTAGCACGGATTCTGCGTCGCTCCGATCACACGAGCATGGACCATCATGGCGCGCGTACCCTGGAAGTGACGAACTACTACCAGACATTTACGGAAGACAACTGTGGCTTAGCTCGGACTTCTACCTTATTTTCATGATTATAGCAATATGTGGGTAGCCACCATACACGTCCGGAATTCATGCCCACTCTGCCGCCTTAGGTAGTGGAACTGGTTTGATGTGTCAGTATGCCTAATCTTGTCAACAACGGCCCTTTGATGTTTTCAGATAGACATCAACAATGTTGGGTCAATCGCCCGAGCGCTTTACGCCAAAAGTCATCCAATTTACGATGAAATCGAAGCTTCCAAGTGGCAAGCCGCTCAGGTATCCATCCTTAGCTTGGCAAACTTTGCAGGTCGTGTTTTGATAGGTTAAGGCTTTCCCCTGCCTTTCCCCAACCAAAAGCTCATGTCATTCATTTCAGGCTTGATTTCTGATTTCACATATGTTTATCTCCATTTTCCCCGGGCGTATTGTTTCTCCATCGTCTCGTTCATGTTCATCGTCTCCCAGGTGGTCGCCATTTCCGTCACCTCCGTTGAAGGATTATGGGTCGCTACCCTTTTAGTAGGGCTTGCGTATGGATCACTGTTTGGGAGTTACTCGGCGGTCATGATCGAATGGTTTGGGCTTGGTGGGTCCAGGTGTCTGTACGTGGAAGCGGTTACACACCGACTTACGCCTTACTACCAGCCCACTTCTCCGAGAATGCAGGCTATCTCTTATTCTCGCCCATTGTCGGGGGGAACATCTTCTCCCTTGTGTTTGGGCGCAACCTGGACGCTCATGGGCATGGGCAAGACACAGGTTTCTCGTTGATGACACTCTGGATGCGCTTGCCGCTACGCGAGCTGCCTTTGGAACGTCCGTGTTTGGACGGGAGCGCATGTTACTTGGGAAGCTTGCAAGTGACACTCGTTGCGTGTATTGTATCTCTCGGGCTGAGCTTGTTGGCTGGGATCAGAGATAGGCACAAACTTGGCGCTAGGAATGCATACGTAGCAAGAGGGTAAATAAACATCACCCTTGTCGCCCTCTGACCAGACCGTCGGGCGCAGTGGAGCAGATTACACTTGTCAAAGTTTCATTTTCTCGCTGTCCGTGGGATCACCTTGGGCTATCGTATCTAGTCACTATAAACCACTTTTCGGCCAGTAAGTATACACATCAGTCCATCATGGCACGAGACTAAAGAGTAATTGAAATTATATTAGCGTTCACTCATCTCAACGTCCGGGACACTTCGTGAGCTAAACGAGTTCTTAGGGAGTATTTCTGAAGCCCATCAAATATACCATGGTCTGAAATGCAGCCTAGTGGCAGAGCGAAATGACAACATCAACCATTCACACCGCACTCGAACAAAGGACAAGTCTCACCACCGGTGCAAATTGAGGTACCATGTGACCGCTGAGCACGACTTCAACGTAGGTTAATCCACGCTCCGAATGCATGTTGCCATATGCGCTGACGCGGCCACCGTCGACGATAAAACTATTGCTGGCGATCGGCGTCTGGAACCCTTGCAAGCTATTCCCGTGAAACGCGTTATCATACGCTCAGGCCGCTAATAGGCAAACACATACACGTCATACTTCTATGTAAAGGGGTTAACCTGCAAGTCCTTGAGATGAAAATGTCGAAGCTTACTTTTGGATCACGATGCGTGTCCTAGAGATCACCTGTCTCTCGCGTCAATGACCTGATCAGAAACAAAGACTGACCCTTCGGCAATCAATACGAAATCAGCCAATCCATCCATGATGACAGTCCGCACGTTCTTCTCGATCATGGTGGGAAGCACTGTGAACGCAGGACTCCGCAACGATTGAAATAGATGGGTGACCGCTGTTGCGGAAAGCTACCGAGTCTGCACGCCTATATGAATCTTTGATGAACGACCACATTCGGTGAGCGAAGCGTACGGGAAGCCGAGGACGTCCCACATGATAGGATACTGTTTGTTTTCCGCGTCAGTTTCCCGTCTCGCAACAGCACATCCATACTTGCCGTATCCCACTGGATGCCGATAAATGTTGAATGCAGGGTTGATTATCAGTGAATTGGTGTCAGTCCAGACATCACAACCATCTGCAAAATCGACCGAATCTGGAGGGGAAGGAGTTCCCTGGTGGATACTTAACGCGGGTTGGCGATCCTCAGAATGATGTGATCCCAGGGTCCGTCGACACGGTGACTCGTGCCCCTTACGCGCGTTGTGTCTAGTCCTAGGCGTTGGAATTGGCGTCGGCCTCTAGGCTGCGTCGGCCGCGCCCTCACAAGCGTCGTCATCAACAAACGGCGTGTCGAGTCTCGGCGTTCCTGCCGCACTCCTGAACAGCTCGGCCGGCTCGGTTTGATCCGCCGGACATGCCCTTATGTAGTTAGACAAAAACTACCTCATGTCGTCTGGTGACATTCTCTCATTTGGAGGAAAGAACCGTGTCTCAACGTCCCAACTCGGGTTCTGTGAGGAACATCAAATTTATCAGTACTGAACCGGTTTTACGGTCCGGATCAATACTTTTTTTGGCCACCTCCGTCCAGTCAGCATGGGTATTCCTTTTCCCGAACGGACTCTTGAACACAATGTCCAACCCACACCGCCCATACTCGTAGCAGTAGGTCAAATTCCCCGAGTACATTCCAGCCTCCACACCCCCAAGACCGGCGAACACCGACTTGTACATGGACCCGCCAGACAAAATATTTGTCATTCCCCGGGTGGTCACACTCATCGGTTCGATCCTTATCGCGTTGAGTTCTGGAACTAATTATGTGAGTGTGGCCCATACGTGATAGAATATGCTGGTCAATGTCGGTAGATATTCTCTGGTACGTCGTTCTTTCACGGACCTCGTTTGCTATTGAATACATCCATCCAGCCTATGCCCCGCAACTCGGTGCTCGCCTTCATATATCCCATACGCAACTTAATATCATCGGTCTTGCAGCGAATAGTATGGCTCACGTTGGATATCAATATATGCCCCTTGACTGATTCCCTGGTAGTGGGCGTAAACCTCACAGGCCCTATCTGGGGTCGTATCGTTGACCAAAGGGGCCCGCGGATTCCGCTTATTGGGGCCTCGATCTGTCTCCTCATTGGCTACTCCGGAATGAAACGGATGTATGACGATGGCATAGGCGATGCAGCAAGCGTGTCGACACTGCGTTTTGCCTTACTTGTTACATGCGGCTTTATGATAGGCTTGGGGAATATTGCAGGACTCAGCACCGCCGTTAATATGACTGCGAAAAGTTTTCCATCCAGTTTGGTGCGCTTCCGCGTTCTGCCTTTGCGCACAGTATATGTTGAGTACTGATATTCATCAGCGTGCGCTTACAACTGGCCTTGTTATGTCAGGTTCCGGGCTCTCGGCCTTCTTTTTTTCTCTGCTTGCACATACTCTCTTTCCCGGAGATATCTCCGCCTTGTTACTGACTCTTGCTGTCGGAACGGCTACCCCAATGCTGGTGGGCCTGCTCGTCGTCAAGCCAATTCCTCTTCCTCAGATGAGTTCCAACCCAAGGAATGTGTCGGCAATTGCGGGTTACAACCCGATTCCGAGTGGAGAAGCTCCTGTATTCACTGATTCTCGAGTAGCGTTAGATCCATCTGAGGCCAGCACGGATTCTGCGTCACTCCTATCACACGAGCATGAACCTACTTCACACGAACCATCTTCCATTGTCGAGTTTGAACCCCCAGAGCGCATATACCCTGAAAGGGATGAACTACCCGACATTCACGGAAGACAACTGTGGCTTAGCTCGGACTTCTACCTTATTTTCGTGATTATGACAATATGTGCGTAACTCATACATGTCCAGAATTAGTGCCCACTTTTCTGCCTTAGGTTGTGGAACTGGTTTGATGTGTCAGTGCGCCCGACCTCGTCCAAGATGTCCCTTCAACCTTTTCAGATAGACATAAACAATGTTGGATCAATCGCCCAAGCGCTTTACATAAAAAGTCACCCGATTTATGATCAGATCGAGGCTTCTAAGTGGCAAGCCGCTCAAGTATCCATGCTTAGCTTGGCAAACTTTGCAGGACGTGTTTTGATGGGTAAAGGCTTTACCCTGCTTTCTCCAAAAATAAAAGTTCATTTCGTTTCAGGTTTGATCTCTGATTTCACATACGTTTATCTCCATTCTCCTCGGGCGTATTGTTTCTCCGTCGTCTCGTTTATGTTTATTGTCTCCCAGGTGGTCGCCATTTCCGTCACCTCCGTTGAAAGATTATGGGTTGCTACCCTTTTAGTAGGGTTTGCGTATGGATCATTGATTGGGAGTTACTCGGCGGTCATGATCGAATGGTTTGGGCTCGGTGGGTCCAGATGTCTACATAAAAGCTATTACATGTCAACCTCCTCCTTACACCAGCCCACTTCTCCGAGAATGCAGGCTACGTCTCGTTCTCATTTGTTGTCGGAGGAAACATCTTCTCCCTCTTGTTCGGGCGCAACCTGGACGCTCATGGGCATAGGCAAGACACAGGTTTCTCGTTGATGACGCATTTGATGGGTTTGCCGCTACGGGAGCTACCTTTGGAACAACCGTGCTTGGACGGGAGAGCATGTTACTTGGGGAGCTTGCAGGTGACACTCGTTGCGTGTATTGTATCTCTCGGGCTGAGCTTGTTGGCTGGGATCAGAGATGGGCACAAACTTCGCGCCAGGAATGCATATGTAGCAATAAGGTAAATAAAGCAATCATGTCGTTCGTGGGGCCGGACTCTGGTACCTCTTCGACAATAACAGATGAACAGGCCTTCCAGAGTTGGGTGAGCACAATCTCAAGTTCCAACCCCCTCAGACCAGAAATCTTGTATTTCTTGGATGTTGACATAGTGGTGTGTGGAACGAGTTGTGGTTTCAAAGCCCAAGCCGAAATGACCAGCGTACTAAGTATACACGTCAGTCTGTCATGGTATGAGACTAAAGAGTAAATTGAAGTTGTGCTAGTGTTCACTAACATCTAGCATCTCAACGTCAGGAGCACTCTTCTTGAACTAAACAAATTCTTAGGGGGTATCTCTGAAGCCCATCAAATATGCCATGGTCTGAAATGCAGCCTAGTGGCAGAGCAAAACAGCAACATCAACCATCCACACTACGCTCGAACAAAGGACAGGTCTCACCACTGGTGCAAATTGGGGTATCATGTGACCGCTGAGCACGACTTCAACGTAGGTCAATCCACGCTCCGAATGCATGTTGCCATATGAGCCGACACCGTCGACGATAAAACTATTGTTAGCGATCGGGGTCTGGAACCCTTGTAACCCATTCCCTAGAAGCACATCATCATATGCTCAGGTCGCTGATAGGCAAGCACATACACGTCATACTTCCGTGAAAGAGGGTTAGTGTGCAAGCCTTTAAGATGAAAATGTTGAAACTTACTTTTGAATCACGATGCGTGTCCTAAGGATCACCTGTCTCTCGCGTCAATGACCCGATCGGAAATAAAGACTTACCCTTCGGCAATCAATATGAAATCAGCTAATCCATGCATGATGACAGTCCGCACGTTCTTCTCGATCACGGTGGGAAGTACTGTGAATGCAGGCGGTAGGCTCGGATCGCTTCCATTCGGAAACACATTCACGTTAGAACACTCGATCCATTGTGTGTCAACGGGTGCATGGATCGCTTCCTTGACTTCGCGACGATTGAAATAGATGGGTGACTGTTGTTGCGGAAAGCTACCTCTGCATCCCTATATCAATTTTTGTCGAACGACCACATTCAGCAAGCAAAGCGTACGGGAAGCCGAGGACATCCCACAAGATAGGATACTGTTTGTTTTCCGCATCAGTTTCCCGACTCGCAACAGTGCATCCATACTTGCCGTATCCCAAATACGATAAATGTTGAACGCAGGGTTGATTATCAGTGAATTGTTAAAGATGTCGGTCCAGACATCACAACCATCCGCAAAATCGACCGAGTCCCCCGGGAGGGGAAGGAGTCCCCTTGGTGGATACTTAACGTGGGTGGAGACATAGTCGGTATAATTGCAAGCAGCCGCTTTTCGATCAAGGTAGTCAAGAAATGTTTTACTGTCGCGAATTTGAAAAAGACAAAGCAGAAAGGAGTCGAGAAGATCTACTTACTTGAACGAAAACAAGCCTTCATACTTGTGTACAAAATTCACGGCGGGGATCTCCTCTTGCACAACATTCCAGGAGAGCGATGCTGGATGAGATCACTTAGTGCATGATATTCCAATGATCAACAAGAACGCACGATCCGCGATCCAAATACCCTGAAGGGCAAGGTCCAATAGGGCTGGGTTGTCGTAGATATAATTCGCAATGTCTGGAAACAGGCCGTGAGTCTAGGACGAACTAGCCATGTCCGGCAGTAACGTACAAGGGATGTACGTGCCCGCGTACTAGCCAAAACACAACCCATGAGTTGCACATTATACTCAGAAATAGATGACATATTCACACTTTCACCTGAGAGCCACAGTTTCTTTCCCTTGAGTTCACGAAATACTTGGAGGAACTGCTGCAGGAATCCAACAAGCTGTTCAGCGAGCTGTTCCTCGTTCTCGATATTTGGAGAGCCTTGCGAGAATCCGGTGCCGACTGGCTGCTCAACCCATAGAACAGAGGAGAGATTGGTCCAGCTATGTTCGTTGACGGTCGGTTTCGCTTGGCCCCAGGACCACGAGAAGGGCTGCATTAGGAGATCGAGCATTTTCAAAGGCACTCAGGAAGATGGTTAGTGTTACCGACCCCATTCTCCTGCAGAAGGCCTTCCAGCGAGGAGCAGCCAGGACCTCCGTTTGTCCTAAACTAAGATTTAGTTTATGTCCGTTCGTTGAGATAAATACATGCCAAAAGATGATATCATCGAGGGTCCCTTCTGGGCCTGGAGGGAAGAACCAGAAAAAGAGCTGTGGGATCAAATATCAGCGTCCCACAAATTTTACGTGGTACCATCGCCAATACCTGTCGGGTCTCGTTCGAATTATTACTGATGGGAAGTAGACCAGCCCAACTGGGTCCGACATCAAAGTCGACGAACGGCAGCGAACTCCCATTGACCCAAAATTCTAACAAGACGTAAGTTGCGACAACCCACAACCTTT
>JBBPTV010000389.1:0-23964 GCA_038094275.1 Tubosaeta brunneosetosa | reverse complement strand
TCCACGAGCTCAACGTGTCCAACAACAAGCTCACGTTCCTCCCCTGGCAGATGCGCGACATGCGCATCGCCAGGCTCATGGTCAACCCGAACCCGTTCCTCCCCGCGCCCCCCGCGCGCCCACACGATCCCCTCGGCCGTCGCGTCGGCCCCACCACACACGCCCTCGGGCGCGTCCCGCCGCTCACGGAACTCTGCCTCCGCCTGCTCCTCGCCCCGTCCCCGTCCCCGTCCTCGGACCAGACCGTGCTCGCAGAGTACTACGGCCTCCCCCTCCCAGACGCATGGACGGCCCGCGTGCCCGCCGAGCTCCGCGCACTCCTCTGCGACGCCGTCCCCGGCGCGCTTCGTCCCCCGAAACGCTGTGCCCGCGCGCCGGAGGACGCAGACGGGGAGGATGCGTCCGCGCGCGTCGGGCGGTGCCCGAACCCCGCGCATGCGGGCCGCGTGTTTGTGCAGCATGGCTCGGAGCGGTATTCGTGGGAGCGCCGGGTGGCGGGGGTGGACGTGGGCGGGGCGGTGCCGCTTCGATGGCGCGGGTGTCTGCCGGACTGCCTCGACTTTTTGGACGTGCCGTTGACGGCGCCGATGGTACCCATGAGCGCAGACGACGAGAGCGACAGCGACAGCGACGCCGACGAGGTGCCTGCAATAGATCTCGGACAGGCCGAGTTGGACATGGACGACTTTGACTGATGGACACCTTTTTTCTTGCTGGGAATAGCCACTTGTACAGATACCTACTCCATGTACACGTATAAGAATCATCAACACGGAAATCAAATGGTACAGATGCACGTATACACTAGCACGAATCTAGTTAGATGCCCCGCAGTCCGTGTGTATGAACATATATCGTCCGTCATAATAAAGAGGGGGACCGTCAAATAATATTAGTGTTGTTACAACCGGAGCGAACGAAAAGAGATCAGAGTGCCAACCATGCAATCGTCATGAGCACCCCCACAGCACCCAAGACGCTGCGCCGTACCCGAGGCGGTGCACTGCCAGCACTCGTCACCGACGCCGTGACAGCGCCAATCGTAGGCGTAGGTGCCACACCCTCGGCACCATTCTGCGCCACCGCCTCGGCAGACAGCGCAGCGAACCCGATCGCAGGCGGACTGTACTGAAACACGGAATACACGTTTTTCTATCACGTGCACGTGAGTGGGACGGCAAAGGCAACGGAAGCGACGTACCAGGAACGCATCCCCAATGATCCACGACGGCGAGGTGCTCGACGACAGCGTTGTGCCAATGTCGAAAAAGACGCCGATGCACTCGGTCGAGCTGATCTTGTTGAACAGGAAATCGGCCGAGCTCATCGTCCAGTTGTTGCTGCCAAACGAGATCGTGACCGTCACCGACGTCGAGCAGGCTGTGGCCCGTGCGTGTGAGCAGACGTGCGAGTGCGGTAGAAGCGCATACACGTACGGTATTGATAGTATCCAGACCATTGACCCGATGCCGGGGACGAGTTGGGTATTTGTGCATAGATGGCTTGGATGGCGGACGAGGGGCCGGCGATGTTGGTAGTGCCAGTATCGATTGCAGCGATGGTATCACTCCCTAATGATATAGCGTTTCCTTGCACCGTCAATGCTACACCGCCGTCAGTAGACGCTCCCAAGTCAGCTGTTCGAGCTCACAGGCGAGCTTAAGGTACCAGTAGTCTGGGGTACCGGGGATATCTACAAAGTCGATCGAACCCGTGTACAAGCTGCTGTTGGTATACCCTGGTATACACGTCAATGACCGCTGCCCACATCGGAAAGAAAAGACGGACCAAACGTCAGCTGTCCTCCAGGTTCCAGTTGGCTTGCACTCGTGTCATTCGAATATCTAGGGCCCTGTCAGCCAACGTCGCTAGTACAGAAAAAAAAACACACCGCCGAAGCTGAATGGCAAACAAGGCCGAGTCCAACGTCCCGCTGCCCGCAAGGCTCTGCCAAAAGGGCGTCTTTTGCGACACCGAGAGCGACTCCCATGCGAGACCCATGATCCCAGAGACGGGCGTATACAAGAGGCCCGACGCCACCACGTCCACCACCGCTATCCCACCGTCATCAACACGCGCAGCTCGGACCCGACACACACACGCAAAACGTACCGAAGTTCTGATCCGCGACCGAAAACCCGGCCATGACGACGGTGTCCTGGGCGTCGTACCCCGCCGCTGCGCCCTGGCCGTACTCGATGAGGAACGCGGAGCTGAGATTCTTGAAGGAGGAGGAGGAAGCAGGGTTAAACGTCGCGAGGCCGTTGCACGCGGATCCGCAGGTGTTGCCAGCAACCCAGAGGTCCCTGTGAGGCATGGCATCAGCGTCCGCGTTCACGCCCCGCACACACCACGTACGACGAGCCGGTGTCGAGCAGCACGTTGAAGGAGGTCAAGGGCGTCCCGATGGCGAGCGAGCCGTAGTAGCTGCAGCACAGGGTTAATACTCGGACACACGGAGCGCGAACCCTACGCACGCGGAATCGTAGTCTTGATCGGCGATCCTGGTCCACGCCGGGGTCAGCACGCGCAGCAAAGGCTGGTCATAAGGGACGCACAAGTTGTAGCCTGTGCTCCGTTTCCGATGCGAGCGTCTCCCGTACTTGGCCATGGCAACGTCGCGTTGGTACATGGCCATCTCGCCGAGCTCGGACACGCTGCGAGCGACGGGCGACCGCCTCCGTAGAGGTATCTTGATGCCGTTTGGAACTGGTGGGTCTGTTGGTGCGCTGTATGCCTCGAGAGAAAGCCAAAGCAGTAGCAGGGATGCAGCAGAGAATCTCATTTTCTGCTGAGCGACGAAAGATAAAAAAAAAAGAAACAAGAAACAAGAAGAAGGATGAGGGAGTGTTGGAGAGGGTTAGAATGCGAAGGAGCGACGGTGGATGTTCAGTGTAGATATATAATTATTACGAACTGCCAAGGTGACATGTCCAAACTGCGGAACTTGGCGCAGCAGTGCAACAACACTCGGAAGGTCGGTCCACCGGAATTTCTGATGACCGTGACTGCGCAGAATCATAAACGATGGGTCATCTGACCACCCACATCCAACAAGCTGAACGGTCCAAGCTAGCATCCATAAAGTACTTCTCTTTCTCATCTTGGAGCGTCGAGATGGACACCGGTGAGCACTGCACAAAAAGCAAAGTCATCGAACAGCATTGTCTGCTTCATCACATGTTCACCCTGGTTACTTGATAGTAGTATACCCAACTAGATGATACAGCCATTTGATGCAATAAAAATATATATAATGCTATCCACAGTCCCTTGATGAGTGAAGGCTAATCCGTTATGAAACCAACGACAACAATGCACACACGAGGAACATTAGACCACCCGAGGGGCGAGGCCCCATCGCGGCAGCACCAGCAGTCACAGAAGCGACGCTCGATCCGAACGTTGCCGACGGAATGTTGGCATTCACACCGTTCATCGCAAGCGCAGTTTCCGACAGGGCCGCAAATCCCACAGACGGTGGGTTATATCGGAACACCGAATACACGTTTTTCTGTGGTGCAACCGTACGTCAGTGGCAGAGGCGCAGTATGGATCCAAGTACGCGCCAAGAACGTATCGCCGATGATCCATGGGGGCATGTTAGGCGAGGCCGGGATCGAATAGAATGCACCATAACAATAATCAGAAGATCCGGTGGGTTGGAATTGAAAATCTGCCGGACTGATCGCCCAACTAGGTCCACCAAACGAGATCTCCACTACGACCTGGTACGAGCATGCTGCGATGATTCATCAGTCATGAGCAATATCAATGTGAGAGGTACCAACGATAACGATAAAACCCTTCCCAATCTCCAGTCCCAGGTGACGAATCAGGGATCAGATCGTAAATCGCTGCAATGCCTGAGGCAGGACCAGCCACGAGGGTCGTGCCAGTGTCAATCACGGCATATGACGCAGGGCCATTAGACAGGGATATGGGTTTTCCTTGCACAGTCATTGCTGAAGACGTCCATAAAACAACCCGGGAAGGAGAAGGGACGACCTACATGTCATCTCTTGCACCCAATACGAAGCTTGGTCACTTGGCATGCCTCGATAGTCGATGGGACCCGTGAACAAGCTTTCGTTGACATAACCTATGGACTTTGAGCACATAATTTCCTGATATCCAAAGCCCATACCCATGGTCAACGATCCCCCAGGTTCCAGATTGCCAGCTTGCGTCGCATTGATATAGCTTGGAGTTGAAGCACGTCAATCCAATTGCGTGACGTGCAGGATACCCAGCCATACCGGGTGAGCTGAAAAGCCATCAACGGTGCATCCCAGAAACCCCTGCTAGCGAGTGCTTGCCAAAATGGCATCGCATTTGAGATCGAGAGAGATTGCCATCCAAGACCAATCAAGCCCGTCACGGGACTCTGTAGGAAATTGGAAGAGGTCGAGGTGATAGCGCCTGAAACATGGTACCATCATCTCGAAGACATGCCGACAAACATACCAAACTGCTGGTTTGCAACAGTAAATCCAGCCATCTCCACGACATCTTCGACCAGGGCGCCCGCCGCGTTGCCACTCCCATACGTGATACTCAATTCACGGTAGAGGTTCTTGAACGTCGATGAGATCTCGGGATCAAAGTTTCCAGCTCCCGCACAAGATGCGTCGCAGCTCGACGACGCGACCCAAAGGTCCCTGTGTAAGCCCACTCACTCAGCGCGCCGTCAGATCGCACGTGTATCGGCACGCACGCAGAGCCGGTGTCCAAGATGACATCGAACGCAAACGGTGGCGTACCGATCGCCAACGTCCCATAGAAGCTGATGAGAGCCCGATGAGGACCAGGCCACACGCAATCGAACCACCTCACTTGGCGTCATATCCCTGGTCCACGATGCTGAGTGGCACATGAGTGACGGGCATCGTACGACCGCGCGACGTACAGGTTTTCGCCCGTCGTGCGCTTTACGTGCAGCGGCGGCCCGTACTTGGTCATGACAGCGTTGCGGTGGCGTCGTGCCCATTGAGCCCACTCGGTGTCGTTGCGGACGGGTCGAGGCAGACGTTTGAGAGCGATGGACTGACCAGCAGTCGGCGCGGTCCGTTGAGGCGCGCCAAGCGCCACTACTACGAGGAAAAGCAGAACGAGCGCTGAAGAAACCATCGCGACTGTGCAAGAGAGAAAGACGAGGGTAATCATGGAAGGATCATGGGGAAAGGAAGAGTGGGAACGCACAAGTTCGGAACTACAAGCGTCTACCGCCAAGCTTCTTGACTTCATTTCAGTGACCCTGCTTGTTCCGAATAGTAAAGTGACCCGTGTGCGGTCCGACGACGTCTGGAGCTATCTGGTACTATCAGTCGTTCCCCTGAGTATGGCCAGACCATTGAGGAACGTGAATAAGACGGCGCTTCAGTTGGGGGGTCGGCGGCTAAATGGTTTAAACTGCTTCCGGACTCCGGCCCCTGTTCCACTGACTATTTGGTTATTTACAACGTTTCAGAGAATTGTCTGAAGTGGCTGTAAAGAGGGGTCCAATCTTTTCTCCTCTCCAACACACCCGAGAGACTTACCACAAGAACACAGTTCACACCGCGTCTTTCTGACTCTCCTGTGTGCATATAGCGCTAACTCTTCGCCCCGCATCTTTCCCTTTTCATATCATAGCATCGAAACGAAAAGCAAAGTGATCGCTGGAAGGGTAGGTTGTGTTGCTCGTGCTCCGAGACTTCAACAGCAACTTCGAGTAGACTTCAGTCACACATCATGCACCGAGCACTCTTGATCGAAGAGATCCTCCTCCGTATACTTGACTTTATACCCGAGCAGTACTCTCCTGATGTCTTCGCCATGCTAGCTAGGACATGTCAAGCATTCAAAGAACCTGCACTAAATCTGCTTTGGGAGGACTTGAACGGTCTTTCCCCTCTCATTCAGTGTCTTGGGACCGAGGCATATCACAGATCTGACGGCGTATGTTTGCACCGCAGCTATCCTACATCATATCTCGACATTTGCCCCTTTTAGTGCTACGTGCTCAGCCGCCCATTGACTGAGGCTGATTGGAATATCATTCGAGGCTACGCCCATCGTGTCCGAATCATATGGGGAGCATCGGACTTCAATCTCCTTGATTCCGATAGTACCCAGGTAATATTTACCCAAGCGCCCTTTTCTGACCCACTCTTCCCTAACCTACAATCGTTGACTTGGGAAGGCACTCAAGTTCTCCCCATGCTCGCCATTTCCCCGTCGCTGACCTCGCTCTCTCTCGTATCTGAATTCTCGCCTGGGGATGAACCTCGACTCACACAATTCCTCGAGCTCGTGGGGGAATGTTTGGATTTGAAGTACTTTGTACTTTTCCTCGCTCCCCGCTGTCGTCCTGATGCTGCGGTGTCTCGCCAAGTATGCAGGTGGTCACGTCTCGAACACTTGCAGTGCAGGAATGTCAAGTTGAGCACGGACGCCTTCTTGCACCTTACCACTGTGTCCAATTTGACATTCCTCTCATTTACGTTGAGCACCGAGTTGGCCAACAGCATTCCACATGTTGGTTCCATCCTCGTTTTCTCCACTCTCACTGAATTGAATATCCAATCTGCGTACCTCGGATCCCTCACGAGTCTCTTTTCTCACACACGATTTCCTGTCATCGAGACTTTCTATGTGGATTTTTGGCATGGTCCTTCGAAGAAGGATATGTGCGCATATTGGGCTGCTATCCGACACGCGTGTCCACCCCTGAGCATCACCCATTTCATGCTCCGCTGCTCCAGCCACAGGTGGGGGACACCGCTGACATTGGACGACTTGCCACTTCACGAGGTCCTCGGCGGCCTCCACACAATCCACATCGATCTCCCCTTCTCCATCCACCTGACCGACGCCGACATGCTCACGTTGGTGTCCACCTCGCCTGACTTGCGGGAGCTCGTCATCAACAAGGAGGGGGGATGGCGCGTAGATCGCGGCGGTGTCACGCTCAGTGGTCTGGTGCAACTTCTGCGACAGTGTCCCTCTCTCTGCAACATCACCCTCGCCATCGACACACCCACGTTCACGCACGTCCCCGAGGGGTTGGACGTGTCGTACCCGCCGCGGATGTGGGGGTGTTCTATGGAGGTGTTGGACTCGCCTATCGAGCCCGCGTATGTGACCGGACTGGCGTCGGTGTTTATGGCGCTCCATCTTGAACTCTCATTGTTTTCTCGCGCGAGAGATGCAGGCAGGAGTGCTGAAGAGGCAGCACACGCGCGTTCTCTGTGGCAGAGTGTGTGGGAGGAGATGCGGAAAAGGCTGTGATAGCATGCAGCCCCCAAGGCGTGGACGTGCGCCGCGGACATGACCCATCTCTGTTGACTTTTTGGACGCGCATATCGACTCGTTGCGTCCGACTGTGTTCCAAGATTGCCATGCCCTGACTAGGAGGGGGGTTAGTTCTGTGATAGTGTGCGTACATGACGCATAGATCCCTGGCACATATGGACAACGGGCTTGAGATGATCAGCTTCAATGTCACTCCGGGAGCCCAGATTGGAGGTTGCTGAAATACGATTTGTACCCCTGTCCCCGTCGTATGTTGAGATCCTCTAGGAGACGCGAACAAGGCACCTATCTGAATCTGAGACTGTCCGAAAAACACCTTACGTGCTGCTTGGCCAGGTCGAACATCGTTGTTCGAGCCCTGCTCTGACCCAGAACTTGACGTTCACCAAAAAAGGCGGCTGAGTCGTAACCTGATTTCGTCTTGTCCGTTCCTGGCAGACCATCGACCCACTATCCATATTAGGATGACGAAACGATGACACCGTCGTGCACTTGGGAGCACGGGCAAGATGAACGATTGTATGCATGAAACAAATATGGGACGCCCAATGGAGGCGCTTAAGAATTATGGAAACAGTCACAATGCGTTTCGAGGCTTTGAAGAAATACCCCTCGTTCAACCGTACATCATTCAAATTTTTAGGGATCGGGAGAATAAGAAATCATTCACCTACTAGCCGCATGAGTTGACCGCTGACTGTAAATATGACCATAGCGCCTGAAACATGGTACCACCATCTCCATGCAGAAGAAACGCTGGCAGACATACCGAATTGCATACGTGATACTGAGTTCACGATAGAGGTTCTTGAACGTCGATGAGATCTCGGGATCAAAGTTTCCAGTTCCCGCACAAGATGCGTCGCAGCTCGGCGACGCGACCCAAAGGTCCCTATGTGAGTCCACTTGCCGTCACATTGCACGTGTCTTGACACGCACGCAGAGCCGGTGTCCAGGATGACATCAAACGCAAACGGAAGCGTGCCAATCGCCAACGTCTCATGGAAGCTGATGAGAGCCCGATGAGGACCAGGCCACACGCAATCGAACCACCTCACTTGGCGTCATATCCCTGGTCCACGGACCACGATGCTGAGTGGCACGTGAGTGACGAGCAGCGTACGACCGCGCGACGTACAGGTTTTCGCCCGCCGCGCGCTTTGTGTGCAGCGGCAGCCCGTACTTGGTCATGACAGCGTTGCGGTGGTGTCATGCTCATCGAGCCCATTCGGTGTCGTTGCGGACGGGTCGAGGCAGACGTTTGCGAGGGATGGACTGACCAGCAGTCGGAGCAGGCGCACCAAGCGCCACCACCACAAGGGAAAGCAGAATGAGCACTGAAGAAAGCATCGCGACTGTGCACGAGGGAAAGACGAGGGCAATCATGGAAGGATCATGGGGAAAGGAAGAGTGGGAACGCACAAGTTCGGAACTACAAGCGTCTACCGCCAAGCTTCCTGACTTCATTCAATTCATTGATGAACACCCTGCTTGTTCCGAATAGTAAAACGATCCGTGCGCGGGTCCTGAGGCTGGAGGTCCGACCGCTTCTGGGGCTATCAGTCGTCCCCTGAGTACAGCCAAACAATTAAGGAGAGTGAATAAGATGGCGCCTCAGTTGGAGGGTCGGCGGCTAAATGGTTTAACAGGTTACGTACTACTGCTCCCGGACCTCGCCCCTGTTCCGTTCAGACTCCTCTAATTATTTACATCGGCCACAATTGTCTGAGTGGCCGTAAAGAGGGGTCCAATCTTTTCTCTTTTCCACTTTTCCACACACCCGAAAGGACTTACTAGTAAAAACTCACAGTAAGGAGTAGGTTGTGTTGCTCGTGCTTCAACAGCAACTTCAAGTAGACTTCAGTCACACATCATGCACCGAGCACTCTTGATCGAAGAGATCCTCCTCCATATATTTGGCTTCATGCCAGAGTGGTGCTCTCCTGGTGTCTTCGCCAGGCTAGCTAGGACATGCCAAGCATTCAAAGAACCTGCACTCAATCTGCTTTGGGAGGACTTGAACGATCTTTCCCCTCTCATTCAGTGTCTTGGGACCGAGGCATATCACCGATCTGGCTGCGTATGTTTGCATCACAGCTATCCTACATCATCTCAACGTTTGCCCCTTTTAGTACTACGTGCTCAGCCGTCCATTGACTGAGGCTGATTGGAATATCATTCGAGGCTACACCCGTCGCATCCGATGCATATGGGGAGCATCGGACCTCAATCACCTTGATTCCGATAGTACCCAGGTAATATTTACCCAAGCGCCCTTTTCTGACCCGCTCTTCCCTAACCTACGATTGTTGACTTGGGAAGGCACTCAAGTTCTCCCCATGCTTGCCATTTCTCCGTCGCTGACCTCACTCTCTCTCGCATCTAAATTCTTGCCTGGGGATGAACCTCGACTCACACAATTCCTCGAGCTCGTGGGGGAATGTTCAAATTTGAAGCGCTTTATGCTTTTCCTTGCTCCCCACAGTCGTCCTGACGCCGTGGTGTCTCGCCAAGCATGCAGGTGGTCACGTCTCGAACGCTTGCAGTGCAAAGCTGTCCACTTGAGCGTAGATGCCTTCTTGCATCTTCCCTCTGTATCCAATTTGACGTTCCTTTCGTTTACATTGAGCACCGAGTTGGCCAGCCGCATCCCACATGTGGGCTCCGTTCTCGCTTTCTCCACTCTCATCAAATTGAACATCCAATCTGAGTACCTCGGATCTCTCACGAGTCTCTTTTCTCACACGCGATTTCCTGTCATCGAGACTCTTTATGTGGTTTTTTCGCATAATCCTTCGAAGCAGGATATGCGAGCACATTGGGCTGCTGTCCGACACGCGTGTCCACCCTCGAGCATTACCCGCTTCACGTTCCGCTGCACCAGCCACTATGTAGGTGGAGCGCTGACGTTGGACGACCTGCCTCTTCACAAGGTCCTCGGCGGCCTCCACAAGATCCACATCGATCTCCCCTTTTCTATCCACCTGACAGATGCCGACGTGCTCACGTTAGTGTCCACCTTGCCTGACTTGTCGCAACTCGTCATCAACAAGGAGGGGGGATGGCGCATAGATCGCGGCGGTGTCACGCTCAGTAGTCTGGTACAACTCCTACGACAGTGCCCCTCCCTCTGGAGAATCACCCTCGCCATTGACACACCCACGTTCACGCACGTCCCCGAGGGGTTGGACGTGTCGTACCCGCCGCGGATGCGGGCGTGTTCTATGGAGGTGTTGGACTCGCCTATCGAGCCCGCGTATGTGTCTGGACTGGCGTCGGTGTTTACGGCGCTCCAGCTTGAACTCTCGCTGTCTTCTCACGCGGCAGCACACGCGCGTTCTCTGTGGCAGAGCGTGTGGGAGAAGATGCGCTCGGAGAAGGCTGTGGTAGCGCGCATTGGGTGTGCGCCATGGAGATGACCCATTTCTGTTGACCTTTTGGACGCACATATCGACTTGTCACGTCCGAGTATTGTCCAAGATTGCCGTGCGCTGACTAGTATGAGGGGGTTGTTGAGAGTACTACGATAGTGTGCGTACATGATGCGTAGATCCCATTGGCTACATATGGACAACGGTCTGTAGAAAGCCAGGCGCGGCTTGAAGTGATTGGCACCGTCGTGCACTTGGGCAAGATGAACGAATAGGAGCTCAATGGAGGCGCTCAAGAGCTATGGAAACGGTCGCAATGCGTTTCGAGGCTTCAACAAAATACCCCTCGTTCAACTGTAGACTCTTTGGAAATCGGGAGAATAAGAATTCATTCACCTACTTACCGTAATTATGGCCATGGGCTTCTACCCAAACGCCATGGCCAATTCCAACGGGCAGAGGTCCAGTTCTCGTGTGCGCTTGTACAAGTGTTGGCGACTAGGCCATCAAGCATCAAGTCCGAGTCGTTGAGTACAGACGGCATACTGAAGGAACCAGTGGGGTCGACTGAGCATTACGACATGGCATGCGGGTGCAAACAAGTACGACATGGTCGGGGAGGGAGCGGTACCTTTCACGTTATCAGTGAACGCTGTCATGAGAAGGCGGAGGAGGGGGCGGAGGAGGGAACACTCGTGGGACGGACGCGTTGAGGGGGATCGGAACGCTGAGGGATTGTACTATTCGGTGTCATGTCCCTTGCTAATACTGCGAAATGCAGACATGATCGCAAGAGCTGGGCGCGGCGTCACGTACTAGATCCAATACCAAGCCTGTTCAAGCCCATTCCACGCTTCCAGCCGCAACTTGGTTCATTGAACTGAGTCAAACCCAGCGACATGATTACGTCTTCCATCGTGTCACCAGAGGGAATTGATACATACATATTGTACGGGGGTCTCCAAAGACCTGAGCTGTGGAGGTTGAGACAAGGGCCTGATTGACACGCTAGTTTGACAATGTGCAGAGATCTGCCGCAAATCTGCCGTAATCGGCTATTGACGCACTCGGTTCAAAATCATCACGCCAACATGGCTTGGGGCTCCAGCCGTGCGTTGATGCATCCTTCAACCCCGCCAACTTCTCCGAGTCCACTGTTACAGACAGATTTACTTCACACCGTATTGGACCACCTCGTTTTGGAGGAGCGAACATTGCTCGCCCTGGCTCTGACATGTCGCGCCCTCTCGGAACCATCCCTCGATTACCTCTGGAAAAGGCTGGAGTCCATTCGACCTCTCGTTCGGTGCTTTATGCCGGTGTGGAATGAACACAGGAGTGATGTACGTCTCAGTTAATCTTCCGTTGGTGTTAGACTCACTTTGTTTGCAGTCCCCATTGTCCCCAGCTGAATGGTCCATTGTTTGTCGCTACTCGCATCGGGTCAGGGCACTTCTAGTTCACGATTGTGACCCAGAGTGTCGCTGGTTTTTACAAGCCATCTGCTCGCAACCTTGTTTACTTTTGCCCAACCTCAGGGTGCTTTCTTGGGGCCGATACCGATATCCTGACGATCATTCTTCCCTTACTGTCATGTACCTCCAAAGGTTGCTCGGTCCTTCCTTAACCTCCTTGACAATGATCCTGGAGGATGACGCGTCAGTCCAATCAGTCTCTGCTGATTTGCGCCACCTTTGCCCAAACCTCAAGTCACTTACTATGCACTCTAATGGCTATGTTCCGTGGCAACCGTCCCAGTGGACCGTCGAAAATTTCTTTCAGACCATCTCTCTCCTCCGAAACCTTGAATGCATTAAGCTTGATATCACCATCGATGAGGTCGCACTGACACAGATATCCAAGGTGATTTGGTGCTTTGATCAACGACGTTGCTCTAACTAGATCTCTGCTCAGATCAAAAAAGTAGACCTCTTTCTCCATTCACGTTTGAACAAATCTTCCCTCCCATTTGACACTATTCCATTTTGTAACGCGCGGGACTTGACTTTGCATTGTGATCTCGACTTCTTGACGCCGCTCCTATATACCGAAGGGCAGATATTTCACTCCCTTTTCCTCGAGCTCTCCTCCAGACCCACCATTCACGTGCTATCCGCTTTCCTTGACGCGCTGGCAACTCCGCAGCGTACAGGTTCCCTCAAGTCTCTTACTCTTCGCCTGTCACCGAATGCCCAGATCACCACTGCGCCCGAGCGTCTCTCATACAATGTCCTTTCTCCTCTTGCCCGCCTATCTCACCTTCACAAGTTACGCATCCGCCTTGGTCACTGCCTTGCCATTGACGATGAGGACTTGATATCCCTGGCGTGTCACTGGCCCCTACTGGAGGAGCTAGAGTTGACAGGAAGTTGTGGTCGACACGACCATCTCTCGGTATACATCACTCTCCATGGATTGGTCTCGCTCGTCGCGTGCTCCCCAAAACTTTTAAGTCTCAAAATCCCCGTGGACGCGACAAAGGTGCCGGTTGAGACTCAGATAGCATCCTGCTCTACCCTGATGCAAGTCTGCTTTGTCGACTCACCCATCCAATCGCCGCAATTAGTGACAGAGTTCCTCCAGCAGCATATTCCATCGCTCCGTTTTGTGTCGTCCTCCTTTTATATCCCATATGTGCACGGCGACGGCGACTTGCATCTCCACAACCGGGCATGGGAACAGGTGACGAGTGTGATGATGGCAGATGGTAAATCAACCTATTTTCCGTGATCGAGCTCATCTGTAAAACCAGCGATGGCCAACACTTGGACAATCGAACGCGGGAGCTGGACCTTCTTTTGTTTGCGCTGGCTAGGGCGTTTGGATTTAATCATATGGTTATCCCTACGGTGAGCGGTCAACTCATGCGACTAGTATGCTAATGGGTTCTTACTCTCCCGATTTCTAAAGAATGCTCGAGCTAATGTGTACTACGATTAAACAATGGGTGTTTCGTTGAGGCTTCGAAAAGTATGCATGTATTGTCGAACGACAACCCACATTAGTTTCATGCGTAGAGCAAGTACGCCGCGCAGTCCTGTATAATACAGTCATTCATCATGCCCGTGCACCCAAGTGCACGATGGTGTAATCTGCATATATTGTTTCACGGTACACAACACTTTCGGACATCATCATGCATACTACGTCGACGCTATCAGAGTTGATACCGATGTGCTTCGCTCTTCACACCAAACCGATTGTTGTGGTATTCCGAAACGAGTATCTGTAAGAATGTTCGTACGAGTAATTCTGTTTACCTATACTTGTCCTCCCGAGATCGAATCACAAGTTCAGGCCCGAGTTACGAATCATTTAGCTCTGCGGACACATCAGCTCATGTTTCGTATGGATCGCCTACCTAACTCGACGTCAGGCCCTGTCAAAACTGAATTTGCGAAGACGGGTGTACGAGTCATGGTCCTGTCCCTGTCGCAGGAGAGAAGTGACACTCAGAGGAGACCATGGGGCTCGCAAGGGTGGCATACCTATATAGATATTTTTTGCAGAAAATACAATGTGTGTTATCGATTGCCATTGAACGCGTTCCCCATGGTATGTGCGGGCAGTGCGATACTCACACGTGCGAGCTGTTGCTTCCTACGATGACCCAGCCAGGGCGTGTGATACAGGCATCTCGTGAGTCTGTGACTGGGTCAACGACCGAATCTCGGATAGCGAACCAGGAGTGAACGTCGATATCGAAGACACAAGTTGTGGTCGTTTCATGTGAGAGGCAAAGCCTGCACGTATTGTTGTCTGGAACGACGTATGCCTGTACAAACAGATAACGCTGGTGTCTGTGTACTGCCCAACACAAAATGATGTGGGTCGTAGTCAGCGGGATGGAATATTGTACAAAGTATCCTCTCGGAACTAGGAATGCTGCCGCCGAGGATCCGGAACCTCACGGATGATAACATTGAAGGTGACATTGCTTCCGTTATGATCAATGTCGCGGGTCAATGGAGCAAACCTCTCATGAATATTACGATCCAGTTCTTCATGTTCCCCTTCGAAACCATCATCTGAGATAGGCTCAAGTTCTTGTCCTTGCATGGAAGTAAGTAATGAGGAGGTTTCGGAACTTGCCGACCTAACACCCGGAAGAACTGTATGCAGTTCATTCCAAGCCATCCAGACATCTTTCCAACCTGTCTGACAAGATTTGCACCAATGACGGACTCGAACTCCTGCTTGTGCACTTGGGCATGGCCAACAAAACTCTACACATGTTGCGCTACTTGATTGCTAGATGATTACCGGTGCGTGCCTTGAGTGTGGCGGTCAGATGCATTGTGAATAATCAACACGCAGCAATGGTTGGATGTGGGCATCAGAAACCTTACCAGTATGACCGTATGGCATGCGAGACAAGGAGACGACGAGTGAGATCTTGAGAGTTGGACATGATGCATTGACGACTGACGAGACACAGCCGTCACTGGGAATTGTTCCTATATTATGTAGACTTGTGGACCAACCAAAAGACATACCGTGAGGGACTTGAATCGTTGAACGTAGTGTCCGATTTGACTCTCGTTGGCTTTGGCCAACTGCTGATAAAGCCCTACACATATTCCGCTACTTGGCTAGAATCGGGTCGATCGCCAAATAACGTACTTTGGATGTGGCGGTCGGGTATGGGCGTCAGAAACTTTGCCAGTATGACCGCATGGCATAGCTGCAACTGGAGGCTGTTCGTTCCTATTAGACGTGTGGTCTGACCACGGGGTGGAAAAAAGGTATGTCATGAGGGACTTGACTTGTCGAACCTAGTAGTATCCACTCTCGAAAGTCAGGGAATCTGTTGATGCCTACCAGGGTAGAGGTCTTGTGCACGGCAGAAGTTGGGTTTTATGACACTTTTGCTACGACCTACCCGCGACGATCAGCTTCCTCATAGTTTGTAGTAGCAGTGTGTACTAGTACTTGCTGTCGATCGTCAGAGTACCGTTTGATGCCCACACGGTTATGTAAGTCGCCAGACTAAAACGTGTCGCCCACAAATTACCTCCGCGTCCATTACCGACGACTTGCTTTGACATGGACCACGATTGCTGTGGATGGTTATCCATCGATTGTGGGCATCCCTATACGATATAAAAGCGGGGCGTCAATGCGATCTTGTTCACAGTTAACAACATGCCCCTCGAATTCCTTCCAGATCGCTTCGGTGACGCTAAACATGCAGAACTCGACAAGGCCGTGAACAAGGCCGCCCGAATCTTCAACAAGTTTTCTGCTGAAGAGCTCCTAGAGGACCTGCATTATATTCTTGGCCATGTTGTCTACAATTCAGATGGGGAGCTAGATTCCAAGTATGCGGTCCCACCCGAGGCGGAACCTTTGATCGAAGTCCACGGTGAATTGCGGGACATGCTTTTGTCAGCTTGGAAGCATAAATCATACTCCAAGATTCGAAACCTTAGTTCGTGTTCGCTGGCTTCTTATCCGCTGTCAACTGACTGTTCCTCGGTCGTTTCGCCAGAGATTCTCGCATCACCTCAGGCGCTGGATAAATTATCGGCGCCGGCTGCCAAAGGTTGGTGCTCAAACATGCCTTCTAATCCAGAATTGACCCCACTTCTGCTAGATGTACATCAAATCCTGTCTAACGCCTTCAAGGGACAGTATCGCGGTGTCGCCGTGGACGGCTTCTACGAGTATTTGACCGAAAATGAGGAATCGTTTCACAGTCCGGAAGGCAGGCCAGGCTATTACGCCAAGTTCTGTTCCATCGTCCAAAGTTCCGGAACAGGGAAATCAAGGATGCTATCGGAGGTACTCGTCTCATTCACAATATATACGCCACTAACACCATCCCTAGTTACCCAAGAAGGACGTCATCACAATATACATCAACCTTCGAGCCAAGGATGACAAGCTGAGCTTTCCTCCCAGGGACTCTATTGCATCAAAAATCTTGATTTGCGAACGCACCACTAGCGAAAACTTATACACGGCCAGGTGCTACACATTTTTCATCGCTCTTTTCAAGACGGTCGACGAATGTCTTTCAAAACGTTACTCTACCCGCGGCACAAGGGCAACTGTCATGCGTTGGGCTAGACAGATGTGCGACCTAACCGACCCTCCCGAGTCTACTGCCAGGAAGGACTTCTTCCAAGCACTGTACAAAAACTATAACAAGGTTCAGATAGATCGTTCTTCGTTCTACTTATTGCTGACGACGCTCTTGCAGACGCAACAAGATCTCCAGCGCATCAGCAAAGAACAGTCAGAAACTACAGACGATTCTCCTGTTCCGCAAGACGATACGATGGACATCGATGATGTCGATCTTGCGGCTGAAAAGCTCGAGAATCTCTTCATTTCAAGTCAGCCTCTCATTTAGTGTCAGAAAACATAGAGCTAACCGAATAACAGGCAAGGATTCCGAGGCAAACAAGGAACGTCTCATTCCTCAACTCGAACTCGGGGCGATTTTTCGGAGTTCCTTTCAGAAAATGGCCGCCTCCCTCGGAAGGATCTTTCCTGACCATGCGACAAAACCAAAGATGGTGATTGCAATCGACGAAGCACACCCACTCACTACACCAGTGGGAGACTATCGTCCGGCGGACGTATTCTGCAGGGTGGTGAAGGAATGGTCACACTTTGATAACGGGCGGCATGCGGTTTGGGTTGTTTTCGCTTCGACGACATCCAAGGTGGCCGATTTCTCAGCACCTAACAAGATACGTCAGTGGAGCTCCTCCTTGGCGATTTGATTCTCGTACTCATTCATCTTCCAGACAATTCGCAACGTATTGCTATTAATGGCGAGAAATTGTTCCCGCCTTACACGCAGCTCGGATGGGATCAGAGTGCCCCGTCGCTCACGAATGAGAGGAACGTTGAGAACGTCTCCCAGTTTGAACAGATTGCTGCCTTCGGAAGACCATTGTGGGTCTCTTCCATCTTCCGATCGGTTGTTAATGAAGTTGTCATCCCACAGATGGTTATCGCTGAAAAGCGTAGTTTGGACGCCGGCCACCGTACTGAAGACTGCATCAGAGAAATTATGTGGCAGCGGAGTCTACAGGACAAGTGATTCACACCAAGTGGTCGCCGTACTGGGACAGCGATTCGCAGTGAACATCACGTTCGGGCACCCGGATTCGGTGGAGCACTTGGAGACGGGAGTGGCGAGTCACCTGCGCGTGTGTCTTGCGACGACACCCGACCGCACGTGGAGGTTTACGAGCTACCCCTCTGAGCCTCTCTTATCGTGCGCGGCGGCGAGAATTCTACACGGCACAGCGAAGAGTTTGGAAGAGTCCCTGGGAGTATTGTTGAATCTCGTCAACGACGGGATGATCGACATGGGTCAACGGGGCGAACTAGCTAGCCGACTGCTCTGGCTCCTTGCGAAGGATTTGTTCGTTCGCGCTCGCAGTGGCGGACCCGCCGGGGTTCCTTCATCATGGGACGGGCATCTCGCCGACTGTGAAATGATCCCTGTGGTAGATTGGCTCGAATTCATCTTCGGGCCACAGGTATGGAACGCGAACGATCAGGCATCCATTGCTCGCGAGTCGTTCAAAGCCGCGTATCTGAATTTTTCTCATTGGGTATGTATGGACAAGAACATTGGATCGAAGAACGGAGGAGAACTACCGTAAGTCGAATGCTCCGAGGTGTTGCATCGATACTGAAAATGCCACCAGACTGGCACTGTGGACGTTGCGTCACTGGCAGAGGACGAGCGCAGTGCAATGTTGCCACCAGCAACCTCGCATCGACAAGGTGATACCCATCTATTTCAAGGACGAGGACGGGCTTGCGCACGAGACAATGTCGCAAATTTTTATTTCTGACAAGGCGCGGGAATCCACGAGCTCCAAGGATGCGTTGCGCGCCATCACTCGAAGAAATGAAGCTATCGGCAGCGAACGACCCGCTTCTGACACAGGAACACGTCCCTACATCGCGATCTTGGCTGATCTGTCACAGACACCCACCTTCTCTGTGACGTTCCCAGAGAAGGAGATCAGCGATCGGTGTCTGCGGATCTACGCGGCCGGTGTGGACACGTCCATCTATCCGTTTTTGAGTGGGTGTCCTGCGCTGATGAAGACGCTGGAAGATCTCGTGCTGAGGCAAAAGATACCGGAGACGAAGAGGCAATTCTCGACGCACCTGGATGCGCGAGTGAGGTATGGTAGCACGGCGAGCGCTATCCATATGGAATGGGAACGAGGGAGCGTGCCACCAGGGACGCTCTCCGCGTAAGAGACGTACTGTTAGCACGTTGAATGCAATTTGATCGATTTTTCTAATCGCTTTCTTGGACGTGGACTTGAGAGTCAAAAAAATGTCCGCATATCGTACCTCAGTTCGAGGTTGGCGTTTTGAACCTTTTTCAGCAACTGTATGTAACCCTACACGATACACTAAACCGCCGTGTCGTGGGATGTGGCCGCCTTCGGTAAAGTCGGGGTCTCGGGTCCGCACTCGATCTAGGGACAGGTGCGGGTTTAGGCGCGAGAGCCAACGTGTGACTATTTGAGAGGGGGTCGGTTCAGCTTCTACGGCAGACTGTGTCCTTCCCTGCGTGATATTGTAGCCTCACACGGACGTCGGTCGAGATTCCTCACGGCACTGACGTGTCGTTTCCACCACGAAAGGGATTGTGTCTACGTTGTTTGGACTCGTTTTTCACTTATTGGATTGATCCAGAACCAGCATTCGATGTTCTCGGGCTGGACCGCTTTTGATAACGAGATACAGAATGCGGCTTTGGGTGGTACCAAAAGCCTCAATGTGATACCGCCGCCGTATGGCGAGCAAGCAGTACGCATTTGTTTGTGCAAGTAGTGGGCAGTTTGGCTTCAAATCCAGACTTGCCAGAGTCTCGGTCTATGACACTCATGCACCGAATTTTCTTTATTCAAGAAATACTCCTGAATATATTCAGCCATTTCACCTCTGAAGAACGCTCCGATGTCGCTGCGCTAGCCGGAACGTGTCGAACATTCAAAGAACCTGCATTGGATGTACTTTGGGAAGAGTTACCCGACATCTCCCCTCTAGCTCGTGTCTTCCTGAAGCCTGTTGTGAGCAGGGAGTATGTACTGGTTTGTCATGACGTGATTGTTATCAACTTTAACGTACGGTTTGTCCAGGGAAATTACTCGTTCAGCAGGCCGCTGAGTGAAGCGGAATGGAACACACTTCGAGGCTACACCTGTCGTGTTCGGTGCATTCTTGGATTCGGCTCTCTCGATGATTATACCCTCGATGATAGTGCTTTCGAGGTTCTGTTTACCCTGGCGCCTTTCACCGGCGCTCTCTTTCCGAACTTGCGATTGTTGGTGTGCCGATACTACACTGACATGATACTTCCTGTGGCACACTTTGCCGTCCCACCGTTGACCTCCCTTATTCTCAGTTTCGAATCTGCACCTGATATGCCCCTTCCGAACGAATTCCTTGCCGCTGTCGGGACGTGTTGCCCAAACATGCGGGACTTTTCAGTTTTTCATCCTCCTCCTGGACCTTTAGGTGCCGCAATTTCTGGCCCGCTATCCCGGTGGACGAATCTTCGACGTGTATATTGTTTTCATGTCACCTTAAGCGCTGACACCATCCTGCAACTTCCTTCCAGGCCTACTCTGAAAGAGCTTTCGTTCACGTTGAGTGCTGAAGACCATATCACACATCATGGTCCCGCAGGCATTTTCTTCAACCTAGCTACCTTGGAGGTCAATTCTACTTACCTGCAGTCCATCACATCCTTCTTTTCCTGTATTCAACTTCCTGCGATTACGTATCTCTCCGTCGCCATTTCGAAATGCACTCCAAAACGGGGTGTTCGAGAATTCTGGATGACCGTCCAAAGGGCATGTCCATCAACTACGCTCACGTGCCTCTCACTCTCTAGCTCTCACTACAGCATCGAGAATTCGAGTGATCAAAATGAGCAGGAGCTATACCTCACTTTGGACGATCTTCTTCCGTATGAAGACTTTGGAAACCTCTGCACAATATCCATCGATTTCCCATGGTCTGTGAAGCTGACAGATGCCGACCTGCTTGATGTGCTGTCTACATTGCCTCGATTAGAAAAACTCTCTATCAACAAGTGGTGGGGCTGGAGAGTGGGTGGCAATGACCGCGGGATCACGCTCAGCGGGCTGGTACAATTTCTACGCCGGTGTCCGTCCCTGTGCGTTATGTGCCTTGCCATCGACGCACCTACGTTTGCCCGGATCCCTCACGGTTTGGATGTGTCATTCCCACCGCGAGAGGGCCTGTTTTTGGACATCTTGGACTCGTATATCCTCCAGAGTTGGTTCCTAGCTCGACATCGGTGTTCACGACGCTCGGGCTTGTCGCTCGGTCCTCGCTTTGCTTTGACGATATTTGAGCCTGACATCCCCTTAAACAGGCGGGCTAAAGTTATTATTGTACATACGGCTAGCATACACAGCCAGGGCTCACTTAACTTGAGGTGTAATCTTGATTCCGCTACTGCGAATCATATCGCGACGGGTTCACAACACCACGAGTAATTCTGCAAGATTCTATCATGAATTTCCGAGTGCGTCGAACCTTGGCAGACGATTCACCATTTGAAGTGTGTATGAGGCCGGCGAATTTCGGTGTACCTCACTTGACACCATGGTTCGCATCATGTACTTCGGTCGGTGTTGACAACGGGTCATTCTATATCAACATAGGAATGAGACGCGCACAGTTCAAGGTGTGCGAGACCGTCTGGATGAGGCGAACACATTACATATAGACACATAGATGCAGGTGACGGAAAAGGGGTCAGAACACCTCAAAAATGACGACGCACCTGTACACCACTCGGGTAACCCACTAGGTGCGAGAGTGAATACCAGAGCCTCACGCTTCACCTACGTACTTGAAGCCACGAACGACGAAGCGCACTCAGCTGCAACGAGACCATGAGGGGATGCCGGGTGAGGACGACGTCAACCAGACTCGCTCGCAGAGCCCCGGACGCGATTGGATACGCACTCGAAGAGGGTGTAGACAGACAAGCGTGCATTTTAAGAAGCGTTGGATGACGACGGCAGAAGAACCTAGGCGAATAGTCGGAACGCACCAACGAACCAAAGCCAGCAGAGCAAGGAGGCGAAGGAGACTCACGAAGAATACTCCCAAACGAACTAGGTGACCTAAGTGGCGATATAACCACCTCGAGCAACTGGAGTACCGGGCGTGAGGGAACATCGACAAACACACGGTGCTACGGGTGCCAAACCCAGCATGGAGAGGACTACGGAGACGCGCACGCCGAGTCGAATGCGCAGAGTCAAGCAACACGATGCCACTGGGGTGCGCGGGACTTGGTACCGATTCTTGAGTTGGTGGTTGTGTAAAGCGAACGTTCTTCCCGCAATTGGCTGACATGCGCGTATTGCTAATCATATTAGTTTACTGTAACGTTCACTCTCGTCCCCACACTCAATGTTATTCCTCCTGTCACTGTTAGACACAACGTGACTCCTGAGGCCTTCGAACGGACAGTGGAAACACAGGGCTCTTTGAGAGGTGCCATACTATACCTTGGAGAGTGTATCGCGCGGTGTGGCAGAGCGTCGATCTTGCAAAGGTGGACGAACGTGTGGTCGTGAGGTCGAACTTGGGATCCCAGTGTGCATATAGTCACGAAACATGGGCATGGGATGTCGAACCTTGGCAGCATCGAGGGGCAAATCGGCCAGCGGCTGTCGAGGTGTCCGCAGAGAAGGTGTCCGATCCACCGGATGCGTCAGTGGAACCACCAAACGGGAAATCTTGCGTGGTACTTGTTCGTGCTCCGCAGCGCCTTCGACGCGGGCGCGTTTGAGACTTGTGTGAGGTCCCTCGTGGCTGCGGCTCTCCAAAGGTGAGGTAGGCATGTCATTGGTGTCACGAGGGGCGAGCAAAGAGACGTTCGGTCGCGTGCGTAGTGAACCGGTCGTGGACTTGCTCAAGGATCCTGTCCCAGTCGAAGGCCGCACCCAACCGTGCGCGAGCTCGGACACCAGCCTTGAGTTAGTCCATCAGAGGGGCCACACCTTGGACGAGAGGGACGAGGGGCAGCACGGCACCAATCAGGGTGTTTTACTGGTCTTGTATGGACTGCATCTCAGCCGCGTGCGCCTACAGGAGCTGTATAAAATGCGCTAGGGCTCAGTCAACGCCATGGGGCAGGCCCGCACACGCACCGTTTGAAGTGCATCTAGGTGCACCAACCTTTCTGTCGAGACCTGCGCGACGTAGGAAAGCTCCAGCGCAGGCTCCCCGACGTGCGCCTTCATCTTCGTCTGACATTTATGCGCTACACCGACGCGTGAGCAACAAGCACACCCCGCGCCTGGGTACGATACCTATCTCGCGTATATCGGTGAGCACCTTGTCGCGCTCGACGTCGAGCAGCTAGTTCGCATGCGCGACCTCGGCGCGGCAGTCGTCGACGCGCTGCAAGAGGCCGTTGAGTTGCGCAGAAAACTGTTCGAGGTTGGCTTGGGTGTTGTGGAGGAGCATACGCATTGACGTCCCGGTACTGTCCTGTGGCGCGGTGGCGGGGATCTGCGAGGGCGCGTCGGTCGTCGTCGTCGCAGATTTGCGCAAGAGATGTGCCCAGAGCAGGTTGGCAGCCATGGAAGTCAATGAATTAGAACCTAATCATGCACACACGTTATCATTATCATTCCTAGTATGTCCGATCCGAGTCATCCGACCCTCTTGCCAACATCTCAAGTACAGTAATATATCGTGCACACGTTCCCATAGAGCGGAGGACGCTTCTTCCTCTTCTTCCGCGAAGTCCCAACATCTGTAAAAAGTAAATTCGGCTATAGCACACTATAGCAAATGGTGGTATTGTGCCAACTTTGTAGTCTATATAGCACTATGTAAAAACGTGAGTGCACGAGCATACTATAGAGTACTACATAGAACTGTTCCCTATCGCCAATACTACAAAGTAATCCATGGACTCACTCAACTGTCTTAATGGCGCCATGCTACCATAACCGTCAAACGAACTACATTAATAGCGCAGCGCATTCGATAATGGCCCATCCCCTTCGCCCTCGTTGTCGCTGGTGTGCACCGCTGTCGCCTTTGTTGTGGTGTTGCTGGTGGTGCATGCCGTTGCACTGCACTCGCGGCTCCCTCATCGTGGGTTGACAGTGGTGGGCGCACTGCTGCGCTGTCCGCGCCCTCCGGCTCGCCGCCTGATGGTAGTGCTGGGCCCTGGCGCTAGTGATCCCGTTGCACCTCCATCGCTATCGCCGTTGTCGTGGTGTTGGTGCTGGGCACCCCATTG
>JBBPTV010000388.1:0-23966 GCA_038094275.1 Tubosaeta brunneosetosa | reverse complement strand
ACTGGCTTCAGAATGGAAGGAATGCAGGTTGCTTGCTTGTAACTTATCTGTACCACGGCATCATGTACGTTCTTAAGAACTAGGTTTTCAGACATCTGACCTACTGGCAGATGCTGGAACCCTGTACGCGGTGAAACCTGTTGGACTATGCCATTGGGAACGTTAATGTAAGTGCTTTCTTCTCACTTCCTGTTTCCACTTATGTGCTTTTTTTCAGTGCGGATGCTTCTGTTCATCCAAGAGGAGATCGTGTTGCGGTTATGAATATGTGCACTGGCATTGACATTTGGAGGATCCCTTCTGCCATTCATGATTCTTCATTTGAGGTGGAGGTGTCAAAGGGCGTTATGCTTCCTGTGATTTGGATCGACAAGGGAGCAAGGATTCTGGTTGGGAGTGACAATGGGCAGGTACGAGTTTGGAATACTCTTACAAAGAACAGTCTGCCTCCCCTTCTCCACCGTGAGTTCACAATCTTATTAGTTGTCATTTTTGCACTGAATGTTACGTGTGTAGCTGGCCAGATTATCCGTGCGGTGGCGGTGACAGATCCTCCATGCCCAGTTAGCCATTCACTGATCCACTTCATTACAGGCTCATTACGATGATACTCGTCATGTTTTTCGTATCGCCACTGGGAGTGCTGAAAGTGGTGTCAAAACCAGCTTTCAAGTTTTCGAGTCGCTAGAACTTCGTAAGTATAACTTCTAGATCACTGATAATTCTGATACCAACGTCTCCAGGATCCACACACGCAAGGAAAGGTGGCGGTTCCCAATTGATTGTAAGCAGATCACTCGGTTGTCCTTGTTTACTGATAAACTTTCCGAACACAGTATCACTGGTTAGAGTCCTTTGCGCTAGCAGGGGCTCTTTTGGTCGTTGCTGTTTGGTTATCGTCTATGTCAAATTCTCCTTTCGGTCTATGAAGGATCCGCTCGATGATCCATATCCCGATGGTTCCTAGAGTTACGCGAAGTCTCTTTGCCCTGTAATTATGTCCACCCGTTAGATGATAGTACATAGTATAATTCACCCATCAATCGAACCCCTGCCCCCAATACATAATACTTTAACGATTCCATTCAACTAGATCCTTTTTGTGACTTCGTTTATTCTGTCTCGATGGCTTTGGCGCATGGAAACGTCGGACATGACCGTCGTGTCTGTTCGGGGGGTGAAATAGCGGCTACGTTGTTCGTGACTCGATCAACGGATAGGTTGGATTCGGCCGTGACCACTGCGGTAATATCTGCCCAACCCGCGAAGGCTGCAGAGGGCTTGGGACAAAGGCAGCCCAACAACTTGTTTACCACCACCACCACGAGTAATGCAGAGGACATAGGCACCAGACAGCGGTGAGCACCCCAATTTCCCACCGACTGCGCGCGTTCCCTCACTCCAGCCCCATCCATCCGCAAGCGGCGCGCCACCTACCCGTTTTCTGCTCGTCGCCATCGGTGCGACACGAAGGGCGAGGGCTGCCCAACGGCGCCCTACCACTCCACCGTGACGACAACGAGAAGGCGAATGGGCATGCGACAGCATGCCAATGGGGGCCGCATTTGACCCCACCCCCACCGTGATGAAGACGGCAAGGGTGCAACGCACGCGGCACCACGCAAGATGGGGAGGAGGGTGGGCTACGCAGCGGTGTACCCACCTCCCACTGGGACGATGGGTGGGGGCGACGGCACCTCCACTTGAACAGCGCACGACGTGTATATCGCGGCACGACGAGGAGGGTGTGCTCTTCCAACCAGGCCGGCAGGTACAGCACACGACACCCCAGCGCTCATCCGCGCACATCCATTGCGCACTCACGTGCAGGGTACTACGCTCGCCCACGTTCACCTGCGCCCACCTGTGCAAATGCACACGCACCTGCGTGCGTGCTCATCCACCGCTGTGCTTAACCGCGTTCACCCCAGTGCAAAGGCACACACACCCGCGGGGATGTGCTCACCTTGCACACCTGCGGGATGCGGTGGCAGCGCAATGGCGTGGTGTAGTCCGGAATATCTGAGCTTCCAGTTGGATTGTTATGATCCAATGTGCTCGCGGCTTCCGCAGGTTGTTCGGCAAGGGCGAGGGGCTGGGCCGAGCCATCTCACTCGTACCCCCATTTCTTCAGCTCCCTGACCTGTCTCTTCTTCAACTTTTCGGCGAAGAGTCTTTTCCCGCGTGCCCCCAGACTTGACGATGTCGAAAATATCCCTGAGCGTGAACCACCACAGTCAGTTCGTCTACGGTGCGCTTGCCAACGTAGTGTTTAGTGTAGTTAGAAAGCTGCAGGGTTGACTGAGTATGTACAAGCCCTTAGCGCTTGAAGCAATACATGGTGTATTGAGTGGACGCCCCAGGGCCGTGTCGTCAACGTCATCCTCGGATGCGCCCGAGAGCGGCTCCCGAGCAGGGTTGGCATGATACTCATCAATGCGTTCGTAGAGATTCGTACCGCTCGTCTGCATGAGCCTGTCGACGGCGCGATCTACGTGGGGACGGGCCTGTGCAGCGTTAGACTGCGCTACAAAGGTATGGATGCACATATTATTTATTATATGAAATATCGATACGCTTTCTCAATGGCATTGATCGGGGAGTAAGCTTTTGGTTAAGTTTAATGACCTTAAGCTAACTCAGTCCGATCGTCCGGTGTTAGATAGGCAAGCTGTGTTCGGCACATGATATGGATTCATCGTCGGAGGTACCAATGCATCTGTCTGCTTGTGGGCTGGACCGTGTACTGAAAGTCTGAAAAGAATCTGTCGATGTTCCTGTCTCTATCGCGTACGCAGCTGAGTCCGTAGGCACTGCTTTCGCCTTCCTTTTTGGTGACCAACGCTCGACTCGCCCAATAAACAATATGTATTCAACTTGAACATAACGTTTCTAAGAAGTGGGAGTTGGACGGTGAAGTAAACAACTTATCTACAGCTCCTATCACAAAAGCCTATCCCAACCTATACGATGCCGGATCCGATCAACTTTTGTGAGTGCGGTTACGGCGTCTGTACCTCTTCACACTTTCCTGGAGAATCCATGAGGGATTGCCGTCCGAACTGAATACGAGAACCCGACCATCCCCTACCGGACTGAAGGCCCCCTCGACAATAGGTTCCCAGAGAGGAGGAGCGGGAGACGTGCAAATCCAGTGCAACACTGACTCTTTATTGTGATAGATGAACAGATCACCAACTTCGATGGGGCTTAAAGGACAAAACTCGGGAGGTGACGGGATAATTGAAGAACCCGCTGCGTTGAACCAGCCGTACGAACGTCCCATGGGGATTGAACGACTTGATCGATGAAGAGTTAACTTCGAGTCGGTTTTCTCCTTCAACAATGTAGGTTACACTGAGTGGCACAGTGAAGCATAGAGGGACCAACAAGGTTGTGACTACGACCCTCGTGGCGGGGCGAGGACTGATCTTCCAGAACATCCGCGTCCATTGTCCGCTGACTCGTCAATGTATCATCCTCTGCTATGTTATCCTCTCGTTGCTTTGTAGATATTTCACTAACACGGATAAGTTGGTAGAAACTTATACTCACGTCTGCTTCATAGGGGGTAATGCTTCGAGACATCCTTGGGTGTTCATCGACAGCAATAACCTTGTTCTGTTCGAGGCTCATAGCAGACGCGATAAGGTGCGTGAACCGCTGACGAAACATGGTCTCGTGTTCACATCTGGGTCCATTAGTGATCTGGAGGAGAGTGACGTCTGTAACCTTTTCCGGGAGGACCCGAACGTCGGTGTGGAAATCAGCTTCAAGAATGTTATCCATCGTCACTCTGGCGGTGGCGGTAGTGGAAGGTTCGGTTTCATCAAATGAATGTAAACAAAAGCTGGTTAATATTGATCCAAACAAAGGCGCAGATTCATAGCCGGGCACTACAACACTCTGAAGGTAGTTATTCTGACCCCATGTGTTCCAAGAGGGATGGAAAGGACCAGGATCAGCTGTTCCGGGACCGCATCCCATCTACCTGAACTGCACACATTCCGGTGCGGTTCACCGCTAGTACGGTAGTACTACTATTAATGCTCTAGTAGTAGTGCAAAATTCTCAGTAAATCCATCTTCACACTTCAACAGATACATATCTCTGTATGATTATGATTTCGCAAGTTGGTAACTCTATCTTCTGCCCATTTTTCCAGATTTTTATCTATTTGTGTTTAGCATTGAGAGCGCTTTTGATTTCAGACCCCATTTTGTGCGTGTAACCGGAGCACCGCCATTCCAAGGGGATTGGTCGACCCATCTTGCCGAGCGATCTATCTTCGAACTCCGACCGGCTGAGCCGACACGTGACGCGCCAAATTAGGCTAGATTTCGTAGCTACACTACCAAATTGTACCCTAATCAAGAGACCCTGGCTCGAAATTTCACCGCCTCTTGGAAAGATTTTGAAACGGCTCGCCCACCCCTTGGAATGACCAATCTGCCCAAAATTCCGTCACGCGACAGCAAGCGGTCGGAAATTCAAAATTCCGCCCTCGTTGATGGCAGCAGCTGTTTTTGGCGTAGTTCGCTTCATCGTCTTCACACAACAATGGAAGTAACATGTGACCATCTACGAACACGAGGCCGACTCCGTGCAGGAATGAACCAGACCATTATAGCTCTGAGGACTCAGAAATCTTGTTTGGTGAGGACCCCCAAGTACTGTGCGGGCTCAGTTTACTCACTTTTTGATACGTCCATACACAGAAAATCCTTTACGATGCGTTATCTGGACCCTACCTTCAAACTGCCTAAATACCTGGTTTCTGCGGTCTCGGACACGTGTCCTCCCCATTTCTCCCATTCACTAGTGGGTTGTTTCTCGTTGAGCTCCGACGCCTCATCGTACGTCGATCTGACAAATTCTCTTTCAAGACGCCGACTCTCCTCGTTATTGGCTGTCGTTCTTTGGCCTTTTGGCGCCGTACTCGAGTTTCAGGATGTGGTCTACGAACGGAACAGGATCCGTACTCTCGCGCATCAAGGTACGGGTGTGATGGTAGAGTGACCGCGATTGGTCATACCGAGAGACCACGAAATGCGAGGATGGCACCCGAGGTCGCGAACCACTTACTGTTGCATGCTCCGCCTGCCAGCAGCATCGACTGGCTACGGCTTTCATCACATGTTCCTCCGTACCTTCGATGAATAACACTACCACAGGTGAGTGCCGGGCCTTTATTCGCACCAGAGCTTATCATTGCTAAGAGGTTTACAAGCAAGCCATTTTCGCACGTTTGTCCTTCTTCACCGGTGGCCCTTCGGGCTCGAAGATCCCTAGCGATAACACCAAAAAGAGATCACAGAGGAATCTTCGTCTTCCTCTACCATTGACTTGCGCTTCGAGTTGCATGACGTTTACCGTCCCGTGAGTTCTCTAGCCTTGTTACGGACTAAACGCTGATAACATACACAGTGCTATCTCATATACATGACAATTCTCAGACATTTGTATTCAAGGCTGGGGAGTTGGGTTGGTCGAATATATCGTGTCTTTCATACCATCCAGATCATACAAGGGCTGATATTCCCCGGCGGTTGCAGGTATTTGGCCTAGAAGTCCCTGCGGCTAACGCTGCTATTGCAATTCCATCTGCGAAACAAAAGAACGAGAAATACCATCTTGGATTATCGTTGACGGAAGAGTTAGGCAAGTACAAGCCCACAAAAGTTATCACAATTTCGCCAAGGTTTATCTTGAAGAATAACCTCCCTTGCTCCATCCAATTCCACGAGTACAAAGGGCTGCCACATGGCCGAGCTGTACTTGGCCCAGGAGAGCGCTTCCCTTTACAGATCATGCAATCCGGAGATGACAAGCTCCTCACCGTTGCATGCACTTGCGATGGTAGGTGAACTGTACCATAGCTTCCGCGAGTTTGACCCTATTGGCTAGGTTGCCTCCTGTTAACAGAACAACAGTGAATATACTATTCTCATTTGCCAATGGGTAGCGTATCTGTGAGTAACATCTCCGCTGGTTTATAATCATCTTTAGGACTCGGGTCGGAATGAAGTAGAAGCAGTGAAGTCTGACCCTCCGTAATACAAGCTCACGCCGCACCCTGTGACGCAATACTCCTGGGACCAGCCTGCTGCGCGGGAGAAAAAGCTGATGATGACGCGCATCGAGTAGTTGGCATAGTGGAAATTGGTGTCCTTGTCCCATTCAGATTCCAAGTTCGTCCCAACGATGTCTCATCTGAAGTTCGCTGATCAACCCCAGGACCAACAATGAACACGTATAGTATCGCCGGACGCACGGGCGGACCGACACAACCAAGTTTTGCGAATCACTCCTTATGTCACAGAGCGCAGTCTTGAGGCCGTCGCGCAAAGCCGGCGGGGCAGTATACCAGGGGCACGGCAATCAATTTCTAGCTGCAAAAGCCTCCCCTGCAGTTCTAGTAGCTCCAGCCGTATCGAGCGTCCCTCCTCCAACGCCCACAATGCCCCCAACGCCTGTACTCGCAGAACCCGCAGCGGAGGCAGCTCCCCCAACCCCGGCCACACAGCCATCACGTTGTGCTTCTGTTCTCGCTCCCGACAAACCCAGCAATAATTCCACCTGTGTCGAGCATTCCTCCCCCTCTGGTGCCCTCAGAGTCCTCAGGGTCCGTACCATTCTTGGTAGTGACGACTACTGCTGAACTGTGCCACCCGCTTCCGTTCAACCCAGATGGGACGACAAAGGGAACAATTGATTATTAAAGGTAAACACGCCGCACCCAACCCTTTGCCACTGTTCCACTTTTTTCTCCCCCAGTCATGTTCAGTGACACTCGCGTTCGTCTTCGTCCCCCACGCATCCTTGCGAGTTTACGGTCGCACTTCTCTCAGCCGGCAGGTCGAGTTTCTGCTGGTATCATTGACGTCAACCATGATGAAGTCGCCGACAACAACGACGTGGTGCAATATGAGAGCCCAGTGCCACCCAACACTATATCTTTGGTTGGGCCCCTAGTTCGCTGCCTTCCTTCTTCCCTTGTATTATTCGAGAACCTGACCTGCTATCTAGACAGATGCAAACGCCACCCTATGGCGGGAGCTTGCTGCTGCACGAGAAGCCTCACTTACACCAGCAAAAAATGTTTTCGCCTTTACCGAAATCATATACCGTCTCACTCACATCCTTCGTCAGGTCCTTCAGACTATCAGGACCCATCTAAGATGTGGCATGTGCGCCGATGTTCTCCGACACCCATTCACGTAAGGAACGCCCGTTAGCGCATTTATCGCATGCTAAATTGTGGGCACGCAGACTTCCGGAGTGCGGTCACGTGTTTTGTGCAGGTTGCATCGAAGAAAGAATGGCAAGAGCGGTCTGTGCCCACCTGCGGAAGTTCGGAGTAAATTGCCCAAATTTGACAGGAATGAGCTGCACCGACATCGCAACCATTCGTCGTGAAATGCTGTTGCTTGGCTTGGGAGCTCCTACTACTCTAGAATGTTTCGAGTGTGGAAGAGTGGTCAAGTGCAAGCCAGTCAAGTCCTTCATTTTGAACGGAATTCTAGAAGATGTGGAAACGTTCGAAAGGCAGAAAAACATCTTCGGATCAGGTGCTAGATCTTTGACCGTCCCGGATAAGCCCCTGAGGTGCATCGAGGCCGTATGGACGGCGTATGGTTACGAATGACGAGACGGATGGCGGGAACGATGGTCATGGCAGAATAAATTGTAAGAACTTAGTCTAGATGCAACGTCACCGTCAGGTAGCTGGCCTACGAGTACTTATACTTAAAGTAGTTAAGACGTTTGCGACACGCAAAGACTCCGGACAGTATTCCGGACTACTCCGGGCCGCTGTCCCTTTTACCACGACGAACGGGAATGGGTGGCACTGCCACGTCACAGAAGAGACTTGCCGCGAGCAAGGCGGCCACTCTACCTCTCATTCACCGCAAAGACTCCGGACAGTATTCCGGACTACTCCGGGCCGCTGTCCCTTTTACCACGACGAACGGGAGTGGGTGGCACTGCCACGTCACAGAAGAGACTTGCCGCGAGCAAGGCGGCCACTCTACCTCTCATTCGCAGGCAGAAAGCTGAAGGCAACCCTCAAGGAAAGGATCGCCCACACTTGCCTAAATGTTTGAGGGTCCAGCCTATTGTTACGGATACGACGGAGCACGCTCCGGATTCCCCAGTCGTTCCCCAACCTGTGTTGCAAGACAATCTTCCAGCCTGTCCGGAAAGCAGTCTGGAGCGTCAGGAAATTAGGATGTTACTTATAGCTACTCATTGACTACTCAAAGTCAGTAAATGAGTAAATTTTGAGTAGCATGCAGACTTGGTGACCTACTTATTTGCTAACATAAGTGAATAACTTAAGTGCGTGTTAAGTAGATTGTAAGTAACGGCGCCACGATGCGGGGCCACACCGTAAGTCTGCTCACCCCCTTCAATGTCGCCGTCGCCATTGCTGTACAGTGCTCCGTCACGATTGCAGTAGCGACGACGCACTCGCTTGCCTTATCGTGGATACAGGTACGACCCCCGAACCACTGTGCCCAAGGCTGGTAGCAGCATCTTTGTCCGGACACAGCCTATCAGCATGCACGACGAGCACGTCCAAGCTGGCAAGCGTTGGTAGCCGATGGTAGCCGATGGTAGCCGACGGTTTGATACCACCTCGGATTCACTGATCTGAGGAACGGGTCCCCCCGAACCAATGTCCCCAAGGCTGGTAGTAGTATCTTTTCCCGGACACAGGAACGGGCCGTGACTCACCCCAAACATGTGCCGCAGACTGGTAGGAGCATCCTTACTTGAACACGAGAACGGGTCGTCACCCCCGAACCACTGTGCCCAAGGCTGGTAGCGGTATCTTTGCCCGGACACGGGAACCGGCCATCACCCCGAGCATTGTGCTCAGACTGGTAGTAGCGTCAGCCAGGCGTGTCGTGCACGACGAGATCGGTGACAGCATCTTCAGCTTCATTTTCCTCAACTCCTCACTGACAACCGTGGTCCTAAAGCAAACGGTGTGAACGAAATGAGATGCTCATTACCATAACAGTCAAGGACAAACAGGTACAAATATTGAGAAGTGCGGGAATTGGAGTGCCCCTAGGGCCTATTGAATCATCACGCATCTCAAACGACGGGTTGACAAGGGTACTTGCCAGTCGCATATCCTGTAGTCTCCTTCACGCCCACCTGCACCATGTGCTGCGGTGGAAATACCTTGAAAATGACTCAGTTGATACACGATACTCAAGGTATGAAATAGGCAGAGCCGTAGAAAGTAAAAAGGAGATAACAACCTACAAAAAGGCCTGTGCTTGCAACTTCCATATCCGTCCCGGTCTAACAATGCTTCACGCGTGCCCGCCTCTAAAATCCTAGAATTGTCCATGTACCTGAGAAAGAGTTGGGGTGAACAGTACCATTGTCGAGCAACGGTACGTACAAGATAAGATCCGCGTGTCGTGTCAAGTTACCAAATCTATGAGAGGAGAAAACCATCGTCTTGTTTCCCAGAAGTGCACGTAGTCTCTCGAATAAATCTGCGGAATATGATACATAGGTCGGGGGGGCCACGGGAATTGGAGCGACATACCGTGCTCTGGATCGAGCGACGCACTCGGTTCGTCAAAGAGCAAAAGACGGTTCCATCTCAGAAATGAGCGAGCGCATGAACATCCGCAACCTAGTAAGTGGCGTAAGCAGCACAATCGCAAGCAGTGCTAGAGCAGGAATCGGGTCACTTACATGGCTAGTCGTTGCATCTGTCCCCCCACTCAGTGAGGTCACGTTTGTCTCAGGCATCGCACCCGCGCCACAAACACCCTTGTAGTCCACTTCTCGCCCCAAGAACGTCATGGTGCCTTCTGGAAGGGCTGGGTAGTAGTCCTTCACGGGTCGGTCTGGGTAGGTGTCGAATCCCTCTGAGAGTTTGTCGACGATTTGTTCAACCCCGCCAAGTCGGGCTGCCTCGTGAAATTTTTCGTCGTCGACGTCAAGATCAGGGTTTCCCAGTGCTATGTTTTCCCTGATCTGGGTAGGAGTAAAGTCGTGAAAGATCCCGAAAGAAGGCAGAAGCGAGAAGCTTATTGATAACGGGAAATGAGTATAGTCTTGGAACAAAATCGACGTGGCGTAGCGTAAATCAGCCAGTTTGAGTGTTTTGATGTCCTTGTCGTTGATAAGAATCGTGCCCTCGGTCGCATCATATATCCGTGCAGTCATTTTCAGTACCGTGCTCTTTCCCGAACCGTTCACGCCGACGATGATCTGTGTGGTCAAAGGAAAGTTCGTTAATCGACGCTACCCATCCACATGCAGCGAATCTTATACAAAGCTGTCCCGCGTCGATTTTGAAAGAGAGATCGCGTAATGCGCATTGTTCTGAGCAAGGATAACGGAAAGACACATTTCTGGTGATACACGAGATTAAGCTATTAGTCAAGGCATGCAGGTATACCGAAATTCAATCGAGATTCCGTGTTGAAGTGCCTGCTGATCGATCGATCCTCGGGAAATGGTACCTTGCCGTCTATGACTCTGTTGTGAATGTCGGATATATCATATAATCTGCGTACACTCGCAAACTGCTCCGCAAGCGAAAAGGATTCTCCAAACAGTGAAAAGAGACTCATGCTGAATGTGTTGGCGGTTTGGTTGATGAGTGTGAGAGAAGCGATTGAGATGGGTATCGACGCAGGGGACTGGACGGCTCTCAGAGTGAATACGATCTAATGCTGTAATCAGGTAACCATCACTGTACGGTCAAAGATAGATACAAATTCGCGCATGGGTTCTCGAAGGATCGACATGAGTGTCAGTCGATCTCTAACGATGTGATTGCGTCTCATCTCGTGAAAGTCGGCCGCATTATCCCCGACAAGGGTGGAAACATGGCGAAATACTGCACGCCATCAGCGAAAGGTTCCGTCAAATGATCAACGAGACGTACGTTTCGTCAAGTGCTCCCCAAGCGACCCGGCCACGATTTCTTTGTGGTACACAGGGTTATCTACGAGATGTTTGTAGCCTTGCATCCAAACATAATCATCATCTTTCGTCGTCGCGGCCCACACTGATAGTAGAGTGAGAGAGTTACAAGAGAGAGGGCGCACCGAAGGCATGGACATGGCGTGCCTTCCACTCCACCACTGGAACAGTGATTGCGAAAAGCCAGTAGCGGACCATCTCACTGAGGGCGCAATACGCTCATGAGGACAGTTAGCTGCGAAAACAAAAGAATCACAGTCATGAGGACGTTCAACACCGTCTGGAGGGTTTCCTAAGCGACACTAGGCATCGAGGTCGATGTAGACCGGGCAGATTCAAGCTGGCGCTGGATAGCAGGATCCTGGAATGTCGGAACATCGAGACGTGCCATGGCGTGGAAGACGCGCGTAGGGTAAGTGCGTTTGATTTCGGGATTGAGAGGCGGAACATAAAATATTGCAGGAAACGCTGGGCTGTTGCACAGCCAATACGCCCTGCGGTGATGTAAAAGAGTACATCCTTATCGACAATCAGTTTCTCGACCACAGTTTCGACCTACGTGACGTCGGACAACAGGAAGGGATGCACATGAGAAAGACTTACCAGAAGGAGAACTAGAATACAATGAACATCCTCACACGTACGCAGAGGTGTGACTGAGCGTTGCACGGTGGATATATCTTGGAGCATTCTCCATAGTACTATATGCGCTCGAAAAACCTGTGACGCCATCTCCAGAGCGAGGAAACAGGCAGGGGGGACTTTGTCGTTTTCCTTCTCCTCGTAGAGGTCCCATACGCCAATACGGGAGTGCTTGATGCGGGCAGCATCGTACGGGTCGAATACGCCATCCCTTTGCAGGGCCTTCCTTAAACGCATTGTCATAAGTAAGCAGAGCGATGGATGTCAACAAGCCATGAGCACGACGTGGTGAATCGACGAGAGGTGGGTCATAAATAAAAAATGAAGGACGGAGGGTATCCGCATCTGGCTCCAGCTTGCTGGAGAGATTCAAGAGAACGAGGGATGCTGCATTCGGAGGTATGCCATCAAGGCAGGACTACGCGTGTATCGTCAAGGGTGGGTGGAAAGAAAGATCCATGACAAGGCGTTCGGTCCGATTGTCACGCATCGTGATTATTTGTCACGCGCAAGTCATGGCACGACTCGATCTTTCATCTCCTTGAGCCACCATGCCTCCGCTTCTCAGAAGGGATGGCCAACCTCTAGCGAAGTCTACTGAAGGATTTTTATGTGTCTGTACAGAATGCTCTGCTCAGACGGCCAGGGACCCCGTTGGAAATCGAATCGTGCGAGGACAGTATTTATCACAGAAGATGATCAAAGAGCACAAGCGTATGGACAAGATGCGCGAGGCTGCGTCGTCTTTACCTGTGGAACCTGTGGATACTACAAACACGCCATCGCCACCATCAGAGGACAGACGATGCTCGCAGAGCACCACGCAACATCCTAAACCCTCGCCGGAGCGGGGGGACAACACCTTGCGAATCACGTCCGTATTAGACGAAGTCGGGGAAACTTTCAGGAGAAAAAAGATATCCACCGACGAGAAATACCAGACTGACCTGGTTTTCGTTCATCCCCCTACTTCGACCTCGATCCCTCTCCGATTGCAACCACCACAAACGGAAGCGGAAATTAACACAGGCCGTTTTGCTCTTGATCACCACGCTAATGCGAATGCAGACATTCTTTCATATGAAGTGTGGCTTGTGGAGCAAATGCTTGCTATTGAGAAGCTTGCAAAACCCGCGAATCATGCCTTACGTTGGAGAGTACAGGCTCTCTTGCAGTCATTTGCAGAGGAATTGGAGAATGTGGAGTGTAGAAAGATGGAAATCTGGGAGAAGCAGAGGATAGCGATCGTGAATGTGCAAAGACGCTCTAAAGTAACCTCGCGAGCAATCGACACTGGTAGGCATGCGGTGGACGTTATTTAACTTAGGCTGACCACTCCACACCAGACAGGTACCTCGCAAATAGGTTTGCAGGAATAGGTGTCATTACCCTGACATCCTATTTGATGCTTGCAACACTTCACCTTGTTTCTGGTCTTTCTATGGACCACTGTGGGTTTCTACTTTCTGGAATACAAGTTCTTTTAAACCTCGCCGCATCCTCCCAATCTGTTGATCCGAGTGCCCTTCCGCCACTCTCAACCATTCCTGGCGACATTCGGACAGTATTGAATGTGTTAGATCTGAAGCCTGCTACGACCACTTTCGTATGTTGTCCTAAATGTTTCTGCTGTTATCCACTGGACGACTCTGCCCCCTATCCGGATCGCTGTACGTATCAAAACACCCCCTCTAGCCCCGTTTGCAATCGAGAACTACGCAAGACGGTTCTTTTCTCTGGGCGGCGCCGCACGTTTCCCGCTAGACGCTACATTTACAACGATATGAAACAGTGGATGGGAAGGATGCTCTGTCGACCATCCGTTGAACCATCACTTGACAGGGATCTCTTTTCCGACGGTGAAATGGATAACGGTCGTGTACCGGATTCCGTACATGACATCTGGGAGGGGCAAGCCCTCCGTAAATTTCTAGGTCCAGATGGAAAACCCTTTATTCCAACTCATCCTCGTGCGGATGGCGAGGGACATTATGTATTTTCCTTATGTATGGATGGATTCAACCCATTCCAGAATAAAGAAGCAGGAAAAAAGGTGTCTACAGGCGCAATCTACATGATATGTTTGAATTTCCCCCCTGCCGATCGGTACAAAATCGAAAACATGTACCTCGTTGGAATCATTCCAGGACCACACGAGCCCTCTATCCATCAAATCAACCACTTGCTCCGCCCTCTCATTGACGACCTGAACGACTTTTGGGATCCTGGCGTATACTACAAGAGGACTGCGACATTTCCATCCGGAAGATTGGTCCACTGCGCAGTTGTTCCACTCGTTTGCGACCTTCCCGCTGCCCGTCAGATGTCCGGTTTCGCCTCGTATTCATCCGTAAACTTCTGCTCTTTTTGTTTGCAGAAACTTGACGACATCGACGATCTAAATTACGAAAACTGGAAATACCGGACATGTGATGAGCACAGGGAGATTGCGCGTGCTTGGTTGAATGCCACCTCTGAATCCGAAAGAGCCGCAATTTTCGAACAGCATGGCTTGCGCTGGAGCGAACTCCTTCGCCTCCCATACTGGGATCCCACACAGTTTGTGCTTGTAGACACTATGCATGCACTCTTCCTTGGTGATCTGCGACGTCACTGCTGCGAAGTGTGGGGAATGGACATTAAATTTGATGACGGAAATGGGATCACCTACGATGTGGTGAATCCCCCGACCCTTGTTGCCATGGAAGAAGGGTATAACACATTGAAATGTGGATCTAATTCCAAGCTTTCAGCTCTGCGGGTTGAGGTACTTCGGCAACTATGTCGTGAGTTAGGTTTCCGTTTTGGATTAAAGAAAAAGAAGCTTGTCCGTCAGCTTGTAACATATGTGAGTTCACTTCTATATTTTCTACACTGTCATTTACTTACCGCAAACGGTGAATCCCAGCGTCTCCAAATGGGTTGGTTTAACGAACAGGGAAAATGCATCCGGAAAATAGACGTTCCCCAGGCCACTGCTGACATTTCACCAGAGAGACAAGGGAGCCTTACGGAGCCGTTGACCGATGGCACCGCCAATAACTTGGGTGACGTACTTGCAGTCTTCGAGTTGCCGATCGTCAAAGCCTCTTCAATCAAGACCTTGCGAAAGGATGCACTGATCGCACTTTGTAATGAAAAATTAGCAGGCACTAAAAACTACTCTCGGATGAACAAGAAACAACTGGTGGATGAGCTTCTGGAATGGGTATGAGCTTTGACGTCCATTCGAACTTTGGACTAATAAAACGTCTGAAGCATGAAGCCAATGTCTTACCAACCTCCGACAACCGTGAGCACGTTCGGGGGACACTATCGAGTGAAATCAATGACGCCCTCCGACTCGTTGAACAACCTAGAATGACGCAAACGAAGCTCAAGAAGCTCAAGAAAGAAATATTGATCGCTATATGCGTCAATAAGCTATGCGGCGAGACAACAGAGTATCAAGGGATGAACAAGAATGAAATCGTATCGAGACTTATGGATTGGGTGGGCATCGTGTGTATTTCATTCTTAACAATGCTGACTTGTCTGGCAAGCGTCAGGAACAGGGAATCGGCCCTCCTTCGAATCAGGAACACGCGAAGAAAACACGTGTCCTTGGGAAACAGACACTTGGTGAGATATGGAAAGACATGGAGCGTACCATTCTTCCTTCGAATGTTACGTCGGTACCCAAGACTGTGGGTAGCACTCGGCATGGGAAACTCAGCGCTGATCAATGGAGGACAACATGCACCATTCATCTCGTATATACCCTGATCCGTCTCTGGGGAGAAGAAGCAGAAGATAGTCGGCACAGGGCAATGCTAGCGAATTTTATGGATTTGGTCACCGCTGTGAAGCTTGCTTCATTGCGGACTACATCAGAGGCACGTATTTCGCTCTTCCGGTTGCATATACTTCGTTATCTGCGAAGTCTCCTTGACTTGTACCCCGGAACCACCTTATCGCCTAATCATCACTTGTCGATCCACCTTGCCGATCTATTCGAACGCTGGGGCCCTACTCATGCTTGGCGATGTTTCGCTTTCGAACGTTATAACTTCCAGCTACAGCATATACCCACTAACATGCGACTAGGTATGTCAACTATTTAATTTTCCAACGACACCAATATTCACCAACAATCAGGGGATATCGAAGCAACTATGTCAACACGGTTTTGTGAAGAACAGAACCTGCGTTCCCTCTATTCTGACTACGCATCAGCAGAAGCTGTGCAACTCTTGCGACCAGCTTTTGAAAAGGCTTATGGACGTGGTAACCGGGGAACACTCCTCGGTGATACGCTTGCTGCAGGGACTGACCATGATACAATCAGGCAATCATGGAAGCTGTCAGAGTCGACTACACTGTCAAAAGATACAGCCACTTTACTGGTCCCCTGGATAAAGCAGCATTCTGAGTTGCAGGATAGGTCGCCTCGTAACTTCAAGATGAAGTATGTAAACACTCTTAAATTGCTCGAAAATGTCTATAAAGTCTCTAATGTCTCTGAGCGGGATAGCCTTGTCATTTTTACGAAGGACGACGAGGATGGTTGGTTTGCTGGCCAGGTTGTAGAAATTTTCCTCTTCGGTTGTCAAGATAATGCCACGGTGACTCTATTGGAGCGTTTCTTTGTGCTTGCGGAATTCGAACAGCTTCCGGTAGGATACCAGCACTTGGATCCATACAGGTGTTTTCCCATTGCTGGTGGCCGGCTTTACCAAACCTCACAGAAGACGAGAATTCTTCTGCCGTCCCGAAACATCACTTGTCCATTTGCGATGACTGCCCACACTCTTCAGACTGGCGAAGGAGCTTTTCCATGCCTTCATGTTTTGCCTTTGGATAAGGTACGTTCCATGTTCACTCGGATTGATACTGAAACAAGCTCTTCACATGTATAGAACTAGACTAGTATGCTGCTTAGTATTCCAGGTCCGCATCCCTGAACCACTCACATTCCGATGTGGTTCACCACTATGGTACTAGTACTTAACGCATGTATATGTAACCACGTATGAGTATTTATGATATCAAGCTCTCCGCGCACACCTGGACCTACCCCACCAAGTCTTCGTTCATCGAATGCAAGTCACGTCCGATGAGACGTACTGGCAAGCGTTGAGTATGTACAAGTTTATTACGATATCAGATCCGACTTCATCTAAATTGCGTGATCTCACCCAATACCGCCGTGGTGCACTCGCCCTCCTCAGCATCATAATGATGTTGGTGGCCTGCACCATCCTCCTCGTCGTCCTAGGCATGCTGCTACGTTGCCGTCGCAATTTTCGCCGTCGCTGCAGTGGTGGGCATGCCATTATGTCACCTGCAACCCCGTTTATCCTCACAACTCACGACATCGCCCCTCGTGTAAGCAGTCTTTGCGGTAGGGGCATTTGGATATGCGCCATCATTCTCGTCCCCTCGCCGTTGTGGCGGTGGGGCATGCCGTCGCCGCGCCCTTGCCCTCTTCCTCGTCGCCTTCCTCGGGTGCCTCGCCTTGCGTGGATGGCATGCACGCCAACACATTCGCTGCCGTCGAAGTGATGGTGGGCTACGTTGCCCTCGCCTTTCTTGTCGTCTGTGGTAGCTGATGGGCCCGCCGTTAACGGTGGTTCGCGCACCGTTGCGTCTCGTCGTCTTCGTGGTAGCAGGCCTCCTCATCCTCGCGAAAGTGGGTGAGCGCCCTCGCTCCCGTCACCCTCTTCGTGGGATGCGTCTGCCTCATCGTCCTCGCGGTAGTGGATGCACAATCGCGACTCCATACCACTCAATTGTCGTCTTCGCAACGGTGGGTGTGCTATTGCGCCTCCTCCTGGTCTTCGCGATGGTGGGCGCACAGTTGCGTCTCCTTGCCTTGACGTCGTCTTCACAGTGGCTGGCGCGCAGTTGCGCTTCGTCACCTCGTCGTCGTCATCCTCGCGGTGGTGGGTACGCCGTTGTGCAATCTCACCCCGTCGTTGCCGTCTTCGCGATGGTGGGTGGGCGTCCTCACGGTGATAGTGACTGGCATACCTGTTAGAGTCGCTGCGTCGCCATCTCGCGTGGTAATGTGGAAGCAGTGGACATGCCGTCGCCGATCCCTTGCGTGTTTTCGTTTTGGTAGCGGACTTGGTGGATTTCATTAGGGCAACCAGAAACAAAAACTTAGATAATCACTTACATAAGTAATCTTCCCGCTCTGTACTGCGCCGCTTCTCTGTCTCCCAGTGTGCAGGCTCAGTTTACTCACTTTTTGATAGGTCCACACACAGAAAATTCTTTACGATGCGTTAGCTGGACCCTACCTTCAAACTGCCTAAATCCCTGCCACCTGGTTCCTGCGATCTCGGACACGTGTCCTCCCCATTTCTCCCTTTCTCTAGTGGGTTGCTTCTTTTCGTTGAGCTCCGATACCTCATCGTACGTCGATCTGACAAGTTCTCTTTCAAGACGCCAACTCTCCTCGTTATTGGCTGTCGTTCTTTGGCCTTTTGGTGCCGTACTCGAGTTTCAGGCTGTGATCTACAAACGGAAGAGGAACCCGTACTCTCGCGCGTCAAGGTATGGTTGTGATGGTAGAGTGTGACCGCGATCTGTCGTACTGAGATAGTAATAGAGACCATGGAATGCGAGGATGGCGCCTGAGGTTACGAACCACCTACTGTTGCATGCTCCACTGCCGCAGCGTCGACTGGCCACAGTTTTCTCCACGCGTCCCTCCGTACCTTTGAATAACACTACCACAAGTGAGTGCCGGGCCTTTGTTCGCATCGGACTTATCATCGCTCGGAGGCTCACAAGCAAGCCATCTTCGCACTTTCGCCTTTCACCGGTGGCTCTTCGGGTTCGAAGATATCTAGCGATAACATCAAAAAAGAGATCACAAAGGAACCTTTACCTTCCGCTACCATTGACTTATGCTTCGAGTTGCATGATGTTTCAGTTAATATGCTTGAAGATGATGTGGACCCTTCTTCCAAGCTATCAGACTCTGTATAAGTCAAATCTTGATGCCTCAGCAGGTCAGGAGCATTCAAATGAGCATGTGTGAGATGCTTACTAACTGAACATAGGGCATTATGGTGCTGAGTGTCAATTGGCTGGGGATGTCACTAGTTAGACAGTGCACTTCTTTGGATGATGTAGACCTAACATTTTCTCTCAACAGCAAGGCTTTCCAACAGGAGCAATGTGTTGCAATGGAAAGTTTGTCAACAGAAATTGTCTTTTGAGCATCATACCATGATATTATACTCATCACTATTGCTATGAAGGTGCTAAACTGCAAATGGGTGACATCACTGCCAGAAAACAGATGAATGTGCAAACTTGGGTCTTTGGTCTTTGTGTTTGTATCATCAGTAAGGTCTGCATGAAGAACACTCATAGGAGCAGGTATGTCTGTATACTCTCTGAAAAAAAGACATAATGACCACTTCACAGATGAAAGGGATAATTGATGGTTTTAGACTGGTTTTGATCAGTCAACTGCATGAACAACCTATGCTTCAATTGAATATGAAGCCCTTTATCTTAGTAGCTAAGGACTTGCCTTCAGAAGTGAGCTTTTTACAACAAGTGGTTACTAAAGAGCTAACTTGAGCAATTAGCTTCAGGCTTTGGCTGAGCTGGAGATGCAGACCAATTATTGGAATCCCACAAATTCTGGGAGCCTTGTATGGTCTTTACCCTTGCTCCACCAAGTGATTAATCTTCTATTAGTGGTCAACCCTCAGAAGTTTATGCTTGTGGTAACTTTGACAAATTGCTTGCATGGGTGTTTTCTATTGATGGTACTTGGTAGCTCTGAAAGGATCATGTTTCCAGTGCTCTTAGACTTTCCATCACTATCTGCAATTGTTTGGGTGTCAATCTAAGCACCACCTTCACTGAACATAAGTTATGACTACCACAGTCAACATGTGAGGATGAGAGTAGGAACTGGTTTTGCAGAAAGACTATGGAAGCTATACTCTATATTGAGTTTGGAACTGCATAGATCCTCCCCATTTCATTTGGTCAGATAATGATACTAGCAAAGGGATACAAGAGAAACATAGTCAAACTCAATTATGAACAAGTTGTAGACTAGTTTGGAAAAAGGTTAAATCAAGACCTTTAAAAGTAAACTAGACTAGTTGTAACAATGAAATTGTTGATGGGATAAATATGAATTGAAAAACTTCTAAGTAATTTATTCAAGATAAAAGTTAGTTGTAATAGATAATAGATTAAATCTTAAAGATAAGTAAGTTAGATAATAATATCTAAAAAATGAGATTAGATATAATAAGTGGCATCTGAAATATAAAGCTTTAGAAAGTATTTTATAACTGTCAACCAGAAGTCTGGAGAGCACTGGACAGAAAATTTTATACTAGAAAGAGCTGTTGATATTGGACCATCCTGACTCTGGGAGTCTGTACAGTTCTGTCCAGCTCAATATAGAGATAAGAAATTTGTTGATAAAACTTACTATGCAACAGGATCATTCAAATATGTCTGTACCCATGCTTGGAAATGAAAGGTGCCTTCTGTTGATCATTGTGAGAACAACTAATTGGAAGAGACCTTTAACAACAATTGTTCAACAAGATGGTTTTTTTGATTAGAAAAAGTTAAAAATTTGGTTTGAGTCCAAAAGAGACCTCTTGGCCACTAGATTCTTATTGCAAGAATAAACATCACCAATAAAGCTCTCTGAAAACCTTTCATGCAACAGGATCATTCAAATATATCTGTACCCATGCTTGAAAATGAAAGGTGCCTTCTGTTGATCATTATGAGAACAACTAATTGGAAGAGACCTTTAACAACAATTGTTCAACAAGATAGGTTTTTTGATTAGAAAAAGTTAAAAATTTGGTTTGAGTCCAAAAGAGACCTCTTGGCCACTAGATTCTCATTGCAAGAATAAACATCACCAATAAAGCCCTCTGAAAACCTTTCATAAGCTCTAGTGTTCAATAGCTTTATACAGCATACTTACAATCCAGCTGAAGCTTAACCCTGTTTTGTGTGACAGCTTCAATATAAATCTAAAAATACTGAGTAGACTGACCAATTTTTTCCAAGGCATATACAAGATGTCCTGTATAGTCTTCCAACATGAGCTTCAACAGGTAGAATGTCAAGTTCTCCACCAGATGAGCCAAGTGAAGAGTTAATATTTTAATGTTTTCTTCTACAATTTTAGCACACAACAGACAATCTGTGTATTTCTCCATCCAAGGCCAAAGCAAGAAGGTGAGCTTTCCTTCTCTATTAACTGGGATGCCTCAGAGAGCTTCCTAGGGTTTTCTAGTAGCTTGAACTACAATATTGTTTTGCTCAGTTGCAGAACCATACTGAGAAGCTAAGAAATAGTCAGTGCAAAACAGAAAAGTACCTAGTTTAAAATGAAAGCTAAAAACCACTATATTTGATTGTTGGCCCATATCTATATATCTCTGTGAGATTCTGGGAGATGCTGTAAAAAAGATACTATTTCTATGAGGGTCTGGAGGTTTTGGGAGAAATGGCATTATTTCTGTGAAACTGAGGTTTTAGGAGGAACTATGGAAAAAATCACAATTCTGTAACACTCTAGGTGCTTCAGGGAGATTTCTGGTGATTTGTTGATGCTGTATGGCACTAACAACTCTTGAATTTTCTCAGAAAATCACCAAAAATCAAACATAAGTTTTGTGCTCCTATCAAGCTAGAAAATCTGTTGCCTTACAACCCCCAATATTGCATTTATGATAAAAAAGAAGACCAAAGCTTCCTGCAGAAGAGGGTTTTATGCCTATCCACTCAGTAGAACTTGACTGGTTCTTCTAAATATATAGAGGTGCAGGATACAGATAATTAGGTCCAAGCTTCTGATGTGCAGGACTAATCACTGTGGGAACAAAATGTACTTTTAAAAATTGGCAAGAGCATGACTAAGTATTGGCAAAGTCACTGCAAATCATTGAAAAGTACTGAAATTCAAGGACAATTTTTGTCTTGTTTTTGCTAATAAAAATCAGTGGCATTGCCAATGTTTTCTACTGTTATTATTACTCTAAATAACTGGTTATCAATATGAAAATTTTGGCTGAAAAAATACACTTACCCAGGATTGAACATTGAACCCTCAACCACACCCACCTTTGCATAGCCAAGCATACCATTAGACCATAATTCTAGCTTGAACATTAAACACTTTTATTATATATAGAGTTATCTAGAGTATATTTGGACTTACAACAAACATTTTGAAAGCAAGTGTGACTGGACACTAATTATCAGTGACAACTTCCCACCGGGGATTGAATTTTCCGGTCGTGTCCGAACAGTCCGGCTCAGCACACGGTCACCACAAATAGAAACAAATAGGTAGGGATCAGTTCTTCACGCGACAACGATGGTCAAGCCGAGGGCCACACAGGGCGCCAACTCCCGAACGACGCAACACAGCCGGTGCCCAATTGCCGCCGCCATCTTAATGGCAAGGGCGACGGCACACAACCGCGCACTTCGGTGGCAGGGAGGGATGTGATGTCGCGCGTAACAGGTACGCCCACCATCACTACCACTACGAGCGCAGCGCGGTGATGTTTCATAGCACACCGCGCCGATGATGACGACGACGGGGGCTTGCAACGGCATGCCCATCACGACGACAGGGACGACGACGTGCGTGGGCAAACATTGGCCTCGCCATCAAGACGACGCCGACTGGGGGCACACAACGGTGCGCCCACCACAACGGTGATGACCCAACCGACGACAGAGCGGCCCCACCACTCTCAAGATGACGACGACGACGCGACAGCCCACCACCACCATCACGCGCTAGGACGACTGCGACGCGATGCCTCCACCGTCACCAAAACGAGGAGGACGGCGAGGGCACATCCACGACGACGCCTACCCCCACTGAGGACGCAAAACGGCGTGTCCACAACGACGTCGGCGCGGGCGAAGGCACGCAACGGCGCGCCCACCTCCACAGCGCCGACAACGACTGCGCCGACGTGGCATTGAAAGTGCCCCCCACCATCTCCACCACCACAGCGCCAACGACCGCGGCGACACGGAAAAATAGCGCGTACGCGCCCTTCCTCCTATGACAACGGGGGTGAAGGGGTGCAACAGCCCGCCATCTACGACGACGACGGCGACGACGGCGAGGGCGAGGGCACACAACGGTGCACCAACCACCACAGCGCCGACGGCGGTCCGCCCATGACGACGATGGCGAGGGCGAGGGTGAGGGCGAGGACACAGCGGCGCACCCATTGCCATAACGCCGACAAAGCGGCACGCCTGCCCCACCGTAATGACAACGGCGAGCCGAGGGGGCACGAGAGGACGCAGTGGCGCGTCTATTCCAACTATGACGACGAGGACGCGGACAAGGGGGCCGGCACGTCTACCCCCACCTTTCTTAATGACGAGGACGCGGGCGAGGAGGCGCAACGGCACGCCACCACCACGGCGCCGACGACGAGGGCAGGATGGGGGGGTGTGCACACCAACCACGACGACGGCAGCGCGACAGCGCGTCCACCCCCACCTTAACGACGAGGGCGCGAGCGAGGGGGCGCGACGGCACACCACCACCATGGCGCCGACGACGAGGAGCAGGACGAGGGGGTGTGGGCGCATCAACCACGACGATGGCAGCGCAATAGCACGTCTACCCCTACTATGAGGATGAGGAGCGTCAACGCCACGACGACGGCACGGGCAGGGGGATGCGTGCCTACCCCCACCGTAACGACGAGGATGTGGACGAGGGGGTGCGGACACACCATCCCGACGACGACGACGACGAAGAGGGGGCATAACGGTGCACCATCACCATAGCGCCGACGATGACAAGGGCGAGGGGGCGCAATGGCGCACCCACGGCGACGACGAGGGCGAGGAACAGGAACGGGGAGGGCGAGACGAGACGACAGCCTGCCTGCTGCCCTCCAGCCGCCACACGACGACAAGACAGGCGAGAGCATCACCACCACGCGATAACGACGACAGGGCAGGCGAAGGGCGAGGCGGCACAACAGTACGCCAACCACAACGATAACGAGGGGCTGTGACGGCACTGCACACATCATGGCGACAAGGACAAGGACGACGATACGCAACTGCGCGTTCACCGCGGCGAGGAGGAAAGCCAGAAGGACGAAGGCGGCCCTGCAACGACCCGGATGATGAGGGGCAAGAGGACAAGATGACGGCGGCGCGACCGCGTGCCCGTGATGAGGACTGCGAGGACGAAGATAGAGGTGCAATTGTGTAGACTATCTGTATACTGTACATGAATATATTATGGTCTTTGTTCTCTGCATCTGTATGAGAATTTTCATTGTATTCAAAGAAGATGGATTTATTTTATTTTATTT
>JBBPTV010000387.1:0-24144 GCA_038094275.1 Tubosaeta brunneosetosa | reverse complement strand
CATCAACTTAACTGTACATAACTTGTAGACGACATTTGTAGATAAGATTTCATTCTACAATACTGCCTGCCAAGTTGCTGTAAAATTTTCAGTGGTTCAGACGTCGGGCATGCCCGAGTAGGTATGCGTTATGTGGGAGTCTACTGTAGCGCCCTCACCTAAGTACCCCGGATATTGGTATCAGGTTCGAACGTTTGAACTTTGGGGGTGAAGTCTGAAACGAACTGTTACGAGTTGTGCAACAAAGAGCAGAGCCTCAGACTGTCGAGTTGAAAGAACTAGGCAATAACCGACTACACAACAGAGAACTGTGGTACATGAGTGACGTTAGGATCGTCTTTTATGTGGAGTAGACTCGAGAAGGGAATTCAATGGCATAGCGAGTCGTCGGAGTCGACTTGCGTCGCGTGACGAGTTTTGGTGGACGTGACCGTCGCTTAAGTGACGCATATCATGTTTCTAGTCGTGTGGAGTTTCATGCCACCGAAAACTTGAAGGTGTTCATAGCCACGCCGCCGCCAACTGGATGCTTGGCATCTCAGGGTGCGGTATAAAGGCCCGGCTTTCTCGTCTATCACTCACAGGTACTGGCTAGTAAGTGTATCCACCTATTTCGTATCAACCATGGTCCTCACTTTGCTCTTCGTCAGCCCTCGCTCTGTTCTTCAACTTACTAGCCGTTGACGGCCGACCATTCTCTTGTTTGTTTACCGCTCTTTGCGATGCATTTCCGTTCTTTTTTCTTCGTATTCATAATCTCGAGTGTTGTTTCCTTTGTCACCTCTGCACCCGCATCTGCCCGGATGGATGCCTCTTTGGCTATTTCTCCTCGCGCAGAGTATGTGTCAGACACTACTTTCTGATCATGAATGCTCATCTCACGTAATAGGCGACCAGAGCAATTCCAGACTGACATCAAAAATAGGTGAGATCCATTTGACGAGTGGACGCCTCGGATAGGACAGTTGATGATTACTTTATGGATAGCCCAACAGTCCATGAGAAGAGGGTGAGACTCAGCAAACGGGGATGTTGCTTCAGGTGAGGAGTATCTCGTATCTAATTCTGCTCAATCCCGATGTCTTTTCCACTGCTTCTTCCAGCACGCCTGCAACAGATGAAGGTGGTGGTCGTCACCGTTCCGGTAAAGAACCTTACACTGGCAGTGGCCGCAGCATTGGCGACGGGGGCGATGGTAAGTGATAAGTTCATGAACGAAATTTTCTCGCAGTTGACAATCGCGTACAGTGAGTCCATTCAGATGTTTGTCTGGTAACCTGGATTGTCTTGTCATTAGAGACCTAACTGTGATTGTGAACATGATGGTCACGCTGGCCACCAGTCACCATCATCGGAAGTGAGTTCGGGTTTGTTTCGGTGACACTCATCGTTTACCGTTGAATAACTTGCAGCTCCATCCCCACGGACATTATTCTACAGCACCTGAGTATAGGATAAACGAGAATACTGAACCCGATCTCACCCCGATCCAAGGTGATTTTTCCGGTAAGCATCAAAATCATTAATAAATCGCTAATGTAACTGACAACTGTCGACAGTGAGTCGATCAGAATGTTTTTTTGATCATACTGAGTAATGCCGCTTGAAACCCCCATGCAGGATGCACCCTGGGAGGGTTCCAGCGCTGGTAAGTGACAAAACAATATACAAATTATGACGAGAAGGCTCAGTGATGCACCCCTCAAGGTGGTAGCCCGCCACATGATTAATGAAGGAGCACCGGGAGCTAACAGAATACGGGCGAGCCACACTCGCGATAATCCATATCTCGATTGTACGGAAGAACTGGTTGCGTAGATATGATATCACACTAAACCGGGCTCGAGCATAACGGCATGAGCACTTTCTTAGACTGGCTTGCACTCTTGCGCCAGGGTATGATCAAAGCAGCAATAGAGATCCTCGAGTACCTCGCCGATCGCACATGGGTGGGCGACAGGCGTGTACTCGCTGCGTGTTATGCGGTCAACATGATCGTAATCTTGCGAACTCATCTCAAGGACTTGGATGCGTGTGCGTTCCTCTTACAGCCTGTTACAGGCACTCGAGCGTGGACTCGTCAAATCGCTCCTTCAGTGCAAGACGTTGTTACCGTTTACAAAGCAATCACCGGGATGTCGTGAATCATCTGATATTCTTCCCGGGTATACTGTATACCGATCCATATTGAACCCAATCAAGGACGCTGCCGATTCGGCGACGGAACAGAAGTTGGAAGGCAGGCCCCCCCCAAAACGGAGAGATCTACAAGGCTCGGAAGAGGCCCAAAGTCGTGGTCGAGGAGAAACGTTCAATCCTGCCAAAATGAGGAAGTGAATCACGATCTGGCACATCTAACTGTAATGGTGCACATAGTCGTCTCAAAAGTAGACTACCTCAGAATGCACTGGCGGTAACCCACCCGAGCGTCTGCATTTACTTGCCCGATCGCTTCCATGTTCGCTATCGACGGACTGATGTGCTGTGCCTCAGTGCTCACGGCCACCCACCGGCGCCTCCCTGGTTCCGACCTCAAGGGTTCAGTTTGCCTCTCTGTGCCACCGCACACAAGGACAGCACCTTGATCGCCGATTGTATGGAATCATGAGTATGTTGGCGATGGACCTAGCCACGCCTTGAGGACCTCCACAGCGCTGTTTGTTCGATAATCGAACATCGCACGGATGTCGCGCAGCCGCGATTTCAGCCCCGCAAAGGGTCGCCAAACGGAGTGCGGGAGGGCCGCGGCATCAGCAAGGCGGTCGAGTAACGTTACCGCTTGCACGATCCTCTGCGGGCTCTGATTGGTCGAAAGTTCATGCTATAAAGCCTTGTAAGGAAGCTCCGCTAGCTAAGCGCGCTTAGCTGCTATTCGAGTGCTAAAATAGCGCTTAGCGAAATCCTGATTGGCAGGTGGCACTTCCATTTGCGAATGCGATCTCTACAACGTCCGGCAGAGGCTACCCCTCCCTGGCGTAACCAAAACACGGCCTGGATAAACACACGCTGATTGGCGTCAAGTACGTGTGTAATCCGCCCTATTTTCTCCAGAAACTGTTTCATCGTAACATACTCCGACGGGGACGGAAAGGTCAAGATGCACTTCCCCCAGGAAAGAAATTGTTATCGAGGAAAGGAGACGTTTCGCTTCTGGTGGTGTCCAAAGCGAGGTTTCACGACCTCCGAACACAGCCGGATTTCCAAGTCATTCTTTTCAAGTTCTAGCAGAAAACTCCGTAAGGACGTCGCAGAATAGCTGTTACATGCCTGCTACTTACTATGAAACATGTATGCAATACGAGGGTAGCCTTCCACCGCAGCGCCATGTGGCTTCTCCATCGTTACCCGGTATTCGGAATACTATTCGGACAACATGGGCAGCTCAATGCTAGGCTATGATTATATGCCGGCGGTCGGATAAGCGATCTGCAAGTGCGAGTTCGAGCCCCTCTTCCCCCGTTGTAGTTCCCCAGATCAATAAAATGATCAGCACAAAGACTGTCGAATGGCCGGAGGTTTCGATCCTGGGGATCAGCTGAAGATGAAGGCCATTGACTCCTCCGTTGCCCTTAGTACACGCGGAGGTGCAGTAATTATTCTGAGCGTAGAAAAAGGTCCAATTCATCCGCTGTGTCGGTAAATTTTCCAGGGAACCGATGCGCGTCCGTTATCGTACAGTAGCAGTGAGTGCTTACTGGAATGCAGTTAAGAAAGATGACCACCTCGCCATCGGGTGACTGTTTATGTGCTAACGATAAGGCATTTGCAATCTCTAGCTCTGCAAGCCGTGCACAGCGCAGTGCCGTTCCCGTGAGGATGAGAGTCAGGTGAATTTCCATTTCGGTAATGGAAAGGCTGACGAGGTCGCTGGACGAGGTCGGGCTGCGCTGGCGTGCGAGAGCATTGGGGCCCACCAGTTGAAGAAGTATATATAACGCCACGATTTGGGGTCCTTGCAAGCACGGTGCGCGCGGCGAGGTCGGAGAGGAACTATTACGAGTTGCGTAACAAAGAGCAAAGTATCAGACCGTCGAATTGAAAGAACTGGGCAATAACCGACTACACAACGGAGAGCTGTGGTGCATGAGTGACGTTAGGATTATCTTTCATGTGGAGTAAAGTAGGGTAGCTATGGCAATGGAATAGCGAGTGTGTCGGAGTTGAAACGTTGACCGTCCGACCTGACCTGCGTCGCACGACTTTTGGTGGACGCGTCAGATCCAGCGCTGCCAAGTGACGGTAACATATTATGTTTCTAGTCGTGTAGTTTCATATCACCGAAAACTTGAAGGTGTTTCATAGCCACGCAGCCAACTAGTATGCCGTAAGGTATAAAGGCATGGCTTTCTCCTATATCACCCACAGGTACTGGCTAGTGAGTGTATCCACTTGTTTCGTACTAGCCATGGTGCTCACTTTGCTTTTTGTCAGCCCCTTCTCTATTCTTCAGCTAACCAGCCGTTGACGGCCGACCATCCTCTTGTTCATTTACCGCCCTTTGCGATGCATTTCCGTTCTTTTTTCTTCGTATTCATAATCTCGAGTGCTGTTTCCTTTGTCACCTCCGCACCCGCACCCGCCCGGATGGATACTTCTCGTGCTGCTTCTCCTCGCGCAGAGTATGTGTCAGACACCACTTTCTGATCATGAACGCTCATCACACCTACTAGGCAACTAGAGCAATTCCAGAACGACATCAAAAATAGGTGAGATCCATTAATACCTCGGATAGGACAGTTGATGATTGCTTTGTGGATAGCCCAGAAATCCATGGGAAGAGCGTGAGACTCAGCAAACGGGGATGTTGCGCCAGGTGAGGAGTATCTCGCATCTAATTCCACTCAATCGCGATATCTCTTCCACTACTTCTGCCAGCGCGCCTGCAACAGATGAAGGTGGTGGGCAAATTCGTCATCGCCCCGGCAAAGAACCTTACATTGACAACGGCACTGGCGGCGGCATGAGTGGTGGTGAGTGACAAGTTCATGAACAAAGATTTCTTGCAGTTGAAAATCGTGTACAGTGAGTTCATTCAGGTGTTTCTTTGGTAACCTGGATTGCCTTGTATTTAGAGTCCTAAATCTGATAATGGACATGGTGACCACTCTGGCGGCCATTCACCACCACTACCAAATACCACTCCAATCGATCAAATACCTGGTGTGTATGGAAATCAACTGGATACTGTCCATATAACTGACGATCATTGGTAATTAGATCAGGGTTGTTTGAGTAACACTCTTTGTCTACCCTACGGACATGGTTCAGGTTCCGATTTTTATCACGCTCACCCAGATCCATGGGATGATTTTTCTGGTACGCGTCAAAATCATAAATAAATCACTAATGGAACTGACAACTGTCAACAGTGAGTTGATCAGAATTTTTTTCGATAATACTGAATGATGCCATTCATTCGTAGCACCACGAGCAAGAAATGCACCGGCAGACTTACAGCACTGGTAAGTGACAATATACAAATTGTGACGAGAAGGCTCAGTACAAGATGCACCCCTCAAGGTAGTAGCCCGTCATATGGTTAATCAAGGAGCACCGGGGGCTAATAGAATATGGGTGATCGCAATGATCCATATCCCGATTGTACGGAAGAACTGTGGTTGCATAGATATGATATCACGGTAAATACGACTCGAGCATAACGGCATGAGCATCTTAGACTGGCATAACCTGCTCAGTCTTTTTCAGGGAGAGCCTGATTGCGACCGGCCCACCCCGCCATCTCGATCACGAAATCTCGCATACATATGGATTGGATTTATGCTGTGTATGGGATTTGTACATCATCACCGTGTTTGGGTTCCATGAAAAATTCGCCTCGCGCTCTTGCGCCAGGGCATGATCAAAGGCGCAACAGAAACCCTCGACTCTTGAGTATGTGATCAAGCATGGGTGGACAATAGGCGTGTACTCGCTGCACGTTGTGTGGTCAACATGATCGTAGTCTTGCAAACTCGTCTCGAGGACTTGCATGCGTTTCCGTTCCTCTTATATGCACTCGAGCGCGGGCTCGTCCAATCGCTCCTCAAGTGCGAGGCGTTTTGCGGAGCAGCCACCGGGATGTCGTGAATGGTTTGATATTCTTGTTTGTTTGAGAACCGAACGACGTCGCACGGATGCCGCGCAGCCGAGATTTTTGGCCCGCAAACGGTGTACGGAAGGTAGCACTTTCATTTGCGAATGCGGTCTCTACAATGTCTGGTAGAGGCTACCCCTCCCGGGCGTAATCACACACTGATGAGGGTCAAGTACGTGTATAACATATTTTCTCCAGAAACTGTTTCATCGTAACATACTCCGACGGCGACAGAAGGGTCAAGATGCACTTCCCCCAGTAAAGGATGACCGAGAAATTGTTATCGAGGAAGTGAACATAAAGGGGAGGTTTCGCTTCTGGTGGAGTCAAAAGTGAGGTTTCACGACCCTCGAACACAGCCGGATTTCCAAGTATTCTTTTCAAGTTCTAGCAGGAAACTCCGTAAGACCGTGGCAGGATAGTTGTTACATACCTGCTGCTTACTATGAAACATGTATGTGATACGAGGGCAACCTTCCACCGCAGCGCCGTGTGGCTTCTCTATTGTTACCCGGTATTCGGAATACTATTCGGACATGGGCAGTTCAATGCTAGGCTACGATTATATCCCGGCGGTCGGATAAGCGATCTGCAAGTGCAAGTTCGAGCCGCTCCTCCCCCGTTGTAGTTCCCCAGAACGATACCCTGCGTAAAATGATCAGCATAAGACTGTCGAATGGCGGGGTGTTTCGCTGGACATGGTCCAGCTGAAGATGAAGGCCATTGACTCCTCCGTTGCCCTTAGTACACGCGGAGATGCAGCGATTATTCTGCACATGACAAAAATGTCCAATTCATCCGCCGTGTCGGTAATTTCGCCAGGGAGCCGACGCGTGCCCATTATCATACAGCAGCAGTGAGTGCTTACTGGAATACAGTCAAGAAAGATGACCACCTCGCCATCGGGTAGTTGTTTGTGCTCTAGTGATAATGCATTTGCCATCTCCAGCACTTCTGCGAGCCGTGCACAGTTCCCGTTAGGATGAGAGTCAGCTGAATGTCCATTTCTGTAATGGAAAGGCTGACAGGGCGCTGGACGACACCAGGCTGCGTCACGTGCGAGAGTTGGCACCAAGCCAACACGGATACTAGGGCCACAAGTTCATTTCATTCCTGAATAGAAACACGGTGATTGCATTGGGACCCACCACTCGAAGAAGTATATGACCCACGATTTGAGGTCCTTGCAGGTACGGCGCACCACGTTCTCACCAAGTGGGGTGGTGGAAATTTAACCCATCCTTCCCCACAATGATGAACGTCCTCAGATTTCTTTGGAACTCCATCTGATGCTCCTTGAGTAACGTGTCGGTTTACATGGTCCGTAAGACCGTACCGTAACGATATGGCAACTACGGTCGTCGAGAGGTTGGAATCCCATTAACTAATTAAGATCTTCTTCGAATAGGCTGCACATAGAGTAGCGCGGGTGCGTAAGCAAGCATGAGTTTTGAACTAGCAACAATAAATGCGTCGGTGATAGATCAATTAGTTTGAGGCGTGTAGACGATCAAACAAGTGAGTCTGACCTGGCAATCACACACCATTGCATGGTGTCAGTTGCGGCCCATTGCAATTGTACGTAAGCGTGAGCGCTGGGTGCAGTGTAAGTGTTGTAACCTGTTTCATCATCGGTTGCAGTCAGCCCAATAGTGCTAGTACCGTAGCAGGAATAGTTCACTTAGCAAGATTCTAACATACACTTCATAAGAAGCATTTGTCAGCCTCGGTCTACTACTTCAAGCGCAAGAACAACATCAAGGTGTTGCACCACGTTCTATGAGTCTCTAACACACATACCTTCTCTGGGTTATCAAGCAGTGTCGCCTCACCTAAGTACCCCGGAATTAGTATCAGGTTTGGACGTTTGAACTTTGGCGGTGAGGTAGGCGGAGCTGTTACGAGTCGCGTAACAAGGAGAAGAGTCTCAGAACGTCAAAAAGAACTGGGCAATACCTAATATGGCATTGGCATAGCGAGTATCAAGTCGACCTGCGTGACTGCGTCCGCGGACGACTGTTAGTAGACGCGTCTAGCGCTGAAATGAGGGTAACATATCATATTTCTAGTCGTGTAGTTTCATACCACCGAAAACTTGAAGGTGTTTCATAGCCACGCCGCCAACTGGACCCTGGTATGTCATAAGGTATAAAGGCCTGGCTTTCTCGTCTATCACCCACAGGTACTGGCTAGTAAGTGTATCCACTTATTTCATACTAGCCATGGTGTTCACTTTACTAACTCTTTGTCAGCCCTTTCTCTATTCTATTCTTCAACTTGTCAGCCGTTGACGGCCGATTTTCCTCTTGTTCATTTACTACTCTTTGCGATGCATTTCCGTTCCTTTCTCTTCGTGTTCATAATCTCGAGTGTTGTTTCCTTCGTCACTTCTGCACCCGCACCCGCACCCGCCCGGATGGATGCCTCTCTGGCTGTTTCTCCTCGCGCAGAGTATGTGTTAGATGCTACTTTCTGATCATGAATGCCCATCCCACCTCCTAGGCAACTAGAGCAATTCCAGGATATCGAAAATAGGTGAGATACATATGACCACTGGATACATTGGATAGGACAGTTGATGATTACTTTGTGGATAGCCCGGCCGTCTATGAGAAGAACGTGAGACCCACCAAACGGGGATGTTGCGCCAGGTGAGTATCCAATTCTACTCAATCCCGATGTCTCTTCTACTGCTTCTTCTAGCGCACCTGCAGTAGATGAAAGTGGTGACCAAATTCGTCGTGCCGGCGGCACTGGCGGCGGCATGAGCGGTGGTTAGTGATAAGTTCATGAACGAAAATTTCTCGCAGTTGACAAACGTGTACAGTGAGTTTGTTCAGGCGTTTCCTTGGTAACCTGGATTGCCTTGTCTTCAGAGTCCTCGATATGAATATGTGAATGGTGGCCACTCTGGCTACCAGTCAACAGCACTGGGAAGTACTGCCAGTCCAATAAATCCCGACGTTAAAGGTGCATATGGAAATTAACTGGATACTGTCCATACAACTGACGATCATTGGCAGTGAGTTTGGGGTTGTTTCGGTGACACACATTGTTTACTGTCTAATCACTTGCAGTTCATGCCCTACGGAGGTGGTTCCAGATCACCTGATTATACGAAAGACATGCAGATTAATCACGCTCTCACCCTGGTCCATGGTGATGATCATGGTAAGCATTAAAACTATAAATCAATTGCCAATGCAACTGACAACTGTCGACAGTGAGTCGATCAGGATGTTGTTTCGATGATGCTGAACGATGCCATTCATTTGTAGCAACAACAAGAAAGGCCCTGGAAGACTTTCAGCGGTGGTAAGTGACAGCATACAAATTGTGACGAGAAGGCTCAGTACAGGATGCACCCCTCAAGGAAGTAGCCCGTCATATAATTAATGAAAGAGCACCGGGAGCTAACAGAATATGGCTGAGCCACACTTGCGATAGCCCATGTCTCAATTGTATGGAAGAACTGTGGTTGCATAGATATGATATCACAGTAAATTCGGCTCGAGTGTGACAGCACGAGCAACTTCTTAGACTGGGATAAGCCACTCAGTCTTTCCCAGGGAGAGCCTAACTGCGACCGCCTCACTCTGCCATCTCAAATCACGAAACCTCGCATACATACAAATTGGATTTATGCTGCGTATGGGATTCGCGCATCATCACCGTGTTTGGGTTTCATGAAAAATTCGCCTCGCACTCTTGCGCCAGGGCATGATCAAAGTCGCAATAGAGATCCTCGAGTACCTCGCCGATCGCACATTCGCTGCGCGTTGTGCAGTCAACGCGATCGTAGTTTTGCGAACTCGTCTCGAGGACCTGTATGCGTTTCCGTTCCTCTTACAGGCACTCGAGTGCGGGCTCGTCCAATTGCTCCTCAAGTGCGAGGCGTTCAATTCGTGGATCGCTTGATATCCTTTTCAGGTATACTGTATACCGATCCGTCTTGAATCCGATCAAGGACGCTGCCGATTTGGCGATGGAACAGAAGTTGGAAGGCAGGCCCTCAGGAAACAGAGAGATTTACAAGGCTTGGAAGAAAGTCGTGGTCGAGGAGAAATGCTCAATCCTGCGAAAATGAAGGGGCGAGTCACGATCTGACACATCTAACGGGTACACATTGTCGTACCAGTTGTCTCAAATTGACCACCTCAGAATGCACTGGCAATAAACCTACCCAAGCGTCCGCCTTGATTTTCCCGATCGCTTCCATGTTCGCTATCGAGGGACTGATGTTAGGTTCGGAGAGTTTTGCCTCCCTGCGCCACCACATACAAATACAGCACGTTGATCGCCGGCTGTATGGAACCATGAGCAAGTGAAAGTTTGAGCCGCTTTTTCCCTTTTGCAGTTCCCGTAAAACGATCAGCAAAAAGACAGTCAAGTGGCCGTTAGTACACGCGGAGATGCGGCAATTATTCTGCGCATGGAAAAAAGGCTCAATTCATCCGTCGTATCGGTAATTTTGCTAGCGAAGCGGATACGTACCCGCTATCACACAGCAGCAGTGCTAGTGAGTACTCAGTGGAATGCAGTGAAGAAAGATGACCACCTCGGAAATATGTCGGCAACTTTTGGGTGACTGTACGTCTGAAGGCATTTGCCATCTCCAGCACCTGTGCGAGTCGTGTACAGTGCAGTGCCGTTACCGTAAGGATGGGGGGTATGGAACTCGGAGTGGGGTATATACGAGCGAAACCATACCAAGCAGGATGTAGCACGTGACTGCATCGCGCTTGTCTCGTTGAGGATGAGCGCGCCTTCATCGTTGGAGGGCTCCTGCCACCCTTTCTCTTTTTCCCACCCATCTCACCCTTTTCTGTGTCCAGTGTCCTCCTTGGACTCATGCCTCGCAGTTTCTCTTCTTAATGGTCCTGAGGACTGGGTCCTGATTTGCTCTTGTCACTGCGAGGTTGCCCACCCACCCTCACAGTTCACCTCAGCCCTCAGATCGGGGCCCTGCTCTGCGGGAGGAAAGCCCTCCAGGGGTTTGGCGCAACCCATACTTACATTGCCCTTTGGGCATACATATCCCCGTGTCTATCTACTGCGCCAGGTACGGTCCACTGAATTTCCATTCTGGTAATGGCATTGCAAGGCTGACGGATGCTGGGGACGTAGGGTTGCGCCGACGTGCGAGAGCCAGCATCAAGTCAACACGGATAGGACCACCAGTTGATCTCATTCCTGGATACAAACACGGTGATTGTATTGGGACCCACCAGTCGAAGAAGCATGTATGCTACGATTTGAGGTCTTTGCAGGCACGGTACGCCACGTTCTCGCCGAGTGGGGTGTTGGAAATTAACCCGTCCTCCCCCGGATGAACGCCTTCAGGTTGCTTTGAAACTCCACCTGATGCTCGTTGAGGGACGTGTCGATATACTTGGTATGCAAGATCATAACGATATGGCAACTACGGTCGTCGAGCAGTTGAGATCCTATTAGCCAATCGAGATCTTCTTTCTTCATCTCGAGTAGTGCGTAGGCGAGCATGCGTTTCGAACTAACAACAGTACATGCGTCTGAGATCGATCAATTAGTTTGGGGCGATCAAACAAACGAATCTGACCTGGCTATCATACACCAGGTGTCACCGTTGCCGCACAGGTCAGGTTCTGTGACAAGTCGGAGCTTACGATAGCATGTAAGCGTTAGCGCATTGTCCAGAAAATCGGTAATTCCACCAGTTTAGGTCAATGTTACTTGCACCCAAACCGGCCATTTCCCAGACGCACTCGCAGTCACTTCGTAAGAGGCGTTTGTCAGCATTGGCCTACTACTTCTCTGACACATACCTTCTCTGGTTCAATATCGAGCAGCGTCACCTCACCTAAGTACCCCGCGTAACAAAGAGATGTGTCTCAGACTGTTGAAAAGAACTGGGCAATAACATGATTACACGACAGAGAACTGGGGTACATGAGTGACGTTACTAGGATCATCTTTTAAAGTAGAGAAGGGCAGTTCTGGCAAGGGCACAGCAAGCGTCGGAGTCGACCTGCGTTGCACGACTTTTGGTTGACACGTCCAGCGCTAAAGTGACGGCAACATATCATGTTTATTGTATCCACCTATTTCGTACCAACCATGGTGCTCACTATGCTTTTTGTCAGCCCTTTCTCTATTCTTCAACTCATCAGCCATTGACGGCCGATTATCTTCTTGTCCCCGCGCAGAGTATGTATTAGAAATTACTTTCTGATTATGAATGCTCATCCCACCTACTAGGCAACTAGAGCAATTCCAGGATATCAAAAATAGGTGAGATCCATTTGACCAGTGGATGCCTCGGATAGGACAGTTGATGATTACTTTGTGGATAGCCCGGCTGTCCATGTGAAGAGCATGAGACTCAGCAAACGGGGATGTTGCGCCAGGTGCGTATCTAATTCTACTCAATCCCAATGTTTCTTCCACTACTCCTTCCAGCGTGCCTGCAGTAGATGAAAGTGGTGGGGAAATTCATCGTGGCGACCATGGTGGTAGCGGCCATGGTGAAGACACTGGCACTGGTGGCGGCGGTTACACTGGCGCCCTCACTAGCCATGGTATTGGCACTGGTAAGTGATGAGCTCAGACAAAAATTTCTTGCAACTGACAATCGTGTACGGTGAGTTCATTCAGGTGTTTCTTTGGTAACCTGGATCGCCTTGTCTTTAGCTTCCTCAATTTGATTATAGATATGGGGGCCATCCCGGCCACCATTCACCACTGACAGGTACTGCCAGTACATTCCCTCCCAACGTTATAGGTGCGTATGGAAATTGACAGGATACTGTCCATACAACTGACAATTATTGGCAGTGGGTTTGGGGTTGTTTCAGTGACACTGATTGTTGAATAACTTGCAGTACCTTCCCTACAGAAATGGTTCCCCAAGCCCAACACATTATACGGAAGACACGCAGATTAATCACGCTCTCGCCCAGGTCCACGGTGATTATGGTAAGCGTCAAAATCATAAATAAATTGCCAATGCACTGACAACTGTCGACAGTGAGTCGACCAGAATATTGTTTCGATCATATTGAGTGATGCCATTCACTTGTAGGCCCCCGAGCAGGAAAGGCCCTGGAAGACTTTCAGCAGTGGTAAGTGACAATATACAAATTGTGACGAGAAGGCTCAGTACAAGATGCACCCCTCAAGGTAGTAGCCCGTCATATAATTAATGAAGGAGCACCGAGAGCTAATAGAATATGGCTGAGTCACACTTGCGATAGTCCGTATCTCGATTGTACGGAAGAACTGTGGTTGCATATATATGATACCATAGTGAATTTGGCTCGAGCATGACGGCATGAGCGTCTTCTTAGACTGGGATAACCTCCTCAGTCTTTTTCAAGGGGAGCCTGACTGACCCCCTCACTCTGTCATCTCAATCACGAAATCTCGCATACATATGATTTGGATTTATGCTGTGTGTGGAATCTGCACATCATCACCGTAATTCGCCTGCATTGCACTCTTGCGCCAGGGCATGATCGAAGCCGCAACAGAGATCCTCGAGTACGTCGCCGATCGCACATGGGCAAGCAATAGGCGTGTACTCACTACGCGTTGTGCGGTCAACGCGATCGTGGTCTTGCTGACTCGTCTCGAGGACTTACATGCGTTCCGTTCTCTTTAGAGGCGCTTGAGCGTAGGTTCATCTAATCGCTCCTCATGTGCGAGGCGTTGTTGCCGTTTACGAAGTAGCCACTGGATGACGTGAATTGTTTGATATCCGGTATACTGTGTACCGATCCATCTTGAATCCGATCAAGGACGCTGCCTAGAACAGAAGTTGGAAGACATGCTCTCAGATAACGGAGAGATTTGCAAGGCTTGGAAGAGGCTCAAAGTCGTAGGCGAGGAGAAATGTTTAATCCTGCCAAAATGAGGCGAGTTCGAGTCACGATCTGGCATATCCAATGGTAATGACACATTGTCGTACAGTTGTTTGGGATGTTGGTTATCCGGATCAGGTCACGGCACAGCCACACAGGACCTTCTGTTTGTCTGATGATCGAACGTCGCACAGATGGGCCGCGATTTCTGCTCCGCAAAGGTACGCCAAACGGAATGCGGCAGGTAGCACTTTCATTTGCGAACACGATCTCTACAAGGTCTGGCAGAGGCTACGCCTCCCTGCCGTAACCAAAACATGGCTTGGATAAAAACACGATTGATGAGCATCAAGTACGTGTGTACTCCACCCTACTTGCTCCAGAAACTGTTTCACGGTAACATGCTCCCTACGGGGACAGAAGGAGATGCACTTCCCCCATGAAAGGATGGCTGAGAAATTGTTATTGAGGAAGGGAACATGAAGGGGTTGCCACCAGACAAACGCGGACAGGGCCGCCAGTCGATCTCATTCCTGAAAAACAGTGATTGTATTGGGACCCATCAGTCGAAGTATATATGACGCCACGATTTGCGGGCATGGCGCACCACGTTCTCGCCGAGTGGGATGTTGGAAAATTAACCAGTCCTCCCCTGCAATGATGAACACCCTCAGGTTTCCGTAAACCTCCAGCCAATGCTCCTTGAGTGACATGTTGATATACTTTGATTTACCCTTTCCTTTGTACATCCCGTCTACAAGACTGTAATGATATGGACGGTCCTCGAGAGGATGGGATCCCATTAACCGATCAGGATCTGCTTCCTTCATTTCGAATAGGCTGTACATGGAGTAGCGTGCGTGCGTAGGCAAGCATGCGTTTCGAACTAGTAGCAGTGCGTGCGTCGGTGATCGATCAACTAGTTTTGGACGATCAAACAAATGAATCTGACCTGGCTATCACACACCATAGCATGGTATCACCGTTGCGGTGCAGGTCAGGTCCTGTGACAAGTCGGTGTCAGAGCTCACCATAGCATGTAAGCGTTAGCGCATCGTCCAGAATATTGGTAAATTTCCGCCAGTTTAGGTCAATATTACATGCATCCAAACCGGCCATTTACCAGCCGCCCTCGCAGTATCGTAGTGTGTGGCACCGTTTCATCATCGAGTATAGTCGGTCCAATAGGTGCTAGTACCGTAGCAGGAGCCCTCCTAGCAAGATTCTAACATAAACAATGAACACTTCGTAAGAAGCGTTTGTCGGCCTCGGTCTACGACTCCGAGCGCAAGAATGACATCAAGGTTTGCACCGCGTTGGATGAGTCTCTGACAAACATACCTTCTCTGGGTCTGGCAGCATCGCCTCACCTAAGTACCCCGGGCAATAGTATCAGGGACCCATGGTCGATCGTTTGAACTTTGGCGGTGAGGTCGCAAATGAACTGCTACTCGGAGTTGTGTAACAAAGAGTTGAAGAGTCTTAGACCGTCGGAAAGGACTGGGTAGTAACCTGATTACACAGCAGAGGAGAGCTGGGGTACATTAGGATCCTCTCGTAAGGTAGAGAAGGGTACTAAACTATGGCTGGGTTAATCATGGCATAGTGAGTCGAACTGCGTCACATGACTTTTTGGTGGACACGTGCGCGACGGCAACCATCACTGTGACAGATCCTCATTGAAGAACCTTGCGCCTAAACGATAAAACAAGCACCGAAATCCCCCATTGATACCATGTTTCTAGTCGTGTAGTTTCATACCGCCGAAAACTTGAAGGTGTTTCATGTCCATGCCGCCAACTAGACGCCTGGCATCTCGTGCGGTATAAAGGCCTGGCTTTCCCGTCTCTCACTCACAGGTACTGGCGAGTAAGTGTATCCACTTATTTCGTACCAGCCATGGTGCTCACTTTGCTTTTTGTCAGCCCTTTCTTTATTCTTTGACTAACCAGCCGTTGACGGCCGACTATCCTCTTGTTCATTTACTACTCTTTGCGATGCATTTCCGTTCATTTTTCTTTGTGTTCATAATCTCCAGTGCTGTTTCCTTTGTCGCCTCTGCACCCGCACCCGCCCGGATGGATGCCTCTCGGGCTGTTTCTCCTCGCGCAGAGTATGTGTCAGATGCTACTTACTGATCATGGGTGCCCATCCCACCTACTAGGCAACTAGAGCAATTCCAGGATATCAAAAATAGGTGGGACCCATTTGACCACTGGATACATTGGATAGGACAGTTGATGATTACTTTGTGGATAGCCCGGCTGTCCATGAGAAGAGTGCGAGACTCAGCAAACGGGGATGTTGCGGCAGGTGAGGAGTATCTCGTATCTAATTCTACTCAATCTCGATGTCTCTTCTATTGCTTCTTCCAGCACGCCAGCAACAGATGAAAGTGGTGGGCGAATTCGTGGCGGCCATGGTGGTAGTGGCCATGGCGGTAGTGACCGTGGCGAAGACACTGGCACTGGTGGTGGCGGTTACACTGGCGCCCTCACTAGCCACGGCATTGGCACTGGTAAGTGACGAGTTCAGATAAAAATTTCTCGCAATTGATGATCGTGTACAGTGAGTTCATTCAGGTGTTTCTTTGGTGACCTGGATTGCCTTGTCTTTAGCTTCCTCAACTTGATTATGGATATGGTGGTCACCCTGGCCATGAATCACCATTGGGAGGTACTACCAGTTCATTCGATCCTGCACATATAGGTGTGTGTGGAAATTAACAGGATACTGTCCATACAACTGACGATCGTTGGCAGTGAGTTCGGGGTTGTTTCGGTGACACTCATTGTTTACTGTTGAATAACTTGCAGTACCTTCCCTACGGGCACGGTTCCCCAAGGTCAACAGATTTTAGGGCAGACACCGAAATCGATTACGCTGTCGCCCAGCGCCAGCTCCTTGGTCATGGTCATGTTGAAGGTAAGCGTTAAAACCATAAATAAATCGCCAATGCAACTGACAACTGTCGACAGTGAGTCGATCAGAATGTTTTTTCAATAGTACTGAATGATGCCATTCACTGTAGCCCAAGCCAGACGGGATCTGGCGGACTTTCAGCAGTGGTAAGTGACAATATACAAATTGTAGGGAGAAGGCTCAGTACAGGATGCACGCTTCAAGATGACAGCCCGTCACATGATTAATACAGGAGCACTGCATGTGTATGGGGAGCTAATAGAAGATGGGTGACCCACGCTCGCGGTAATCTATATGTTGATTGTACGGAAGAACTGTGGTTGCATAGATTATCATGTCGTAAATTTGGCTTACGAATGGCATGAGAAACTTCTTAGACAGGGATGACGTACTCAGTCTCTCTCAGGGAGAGTCCGATTGCCATCGCCTTACTCTGCTATCTTGATCACGGAACCTCGCACACATACGAGTTGGATTTTTGCTGCGTAGCATGGGACTCGCACATCTACACTGTGTTTGGGTAGAAAATTCGTCTCGCACTCTTGCGTGGCGCCAGGGCATTATCAAGGCCACAGCAGAAATTCTCGAGTACGTCGCCGATCGCACATGGGCGAGTGATAGGTGCGTACCCGCTGTGTGTCATGCGGTCAACGCGATCAGTCTTGTGAATCCGTCTCGAGGACTTGGATACGTTCCTGTCCCTTTTGCAGGCATTCGAGCGTGGCCTCGTCCAATCGCTCCCGCAAGTGCGAGACATTGTTGTCGTTCACGGAGCAGTCACCTGCATATCGCAGAGTTGTCATGTTGTTTGATACTCTTCTCGGATATACTGTGTACCGATGTATCTTGAATCCGATTAAGGACGTTGTCAATTGGAACAGAAGTTAAAAGACAGGCTTTTAGGAGCGGGTAATATTTACGAGGCTTGGAAGGGACTCAGAGCTGTGGTCGAGGGGAGACGCAAATTAATACGTCGCAATATCGCCGACTGGCATATTCAATCCTACCAAAAGTGAGCCACATGCGCTGGTTCAAACGGTGTGGGGGGTGTCCCCATGCCTAGTATTGCTGTGGCCAAATATGTCAGCGGTATGAAACGGAAAGCACAAGGAATATTGTACACGGAACCACCAGCGTTCCGTTCAAACCCATACGTCGCCTCTCGGCCGTTGAGGCATGCCCATAAATGTCGACCACACCGTAGGTGAACAGATGTCCGCTGTGCGTAGCAAGGATATGAAATTAATTCCTGGACGGAATCGTCCCCAGTGTGCTGAGGATATAACACACGCGGCTCAGTGCGCGCCGGCACAAACTCACGCTCGTAGACCGCAATCTCGTGTGTTTATACCCTGAGGGTGGTCGAGGAAGATCGTGCTGCAGGCGATTCCGTGAGTGCCAGGACGAAGGGGTCGAACCGTTCCGAGAACGACGGAAAAGTACCCGTTCAACCTGGTCTTTACGTGTCGCGGGAATGATGAGAGCATAACAAATCACCTGCAAAAGATGCCGAGGTCTTGAGGTAGGACTTTTCTTGTACTTGGTAGCCTTCCTGCGATGCGCCAGACACGAGTCATCAAACACGGTGGCGGTGCAAAGCACGCTCGACATTCACTTTGGGTATTCTATGATTCTATCCCTGACGACAAGATGAGCAGTCTAATCCTGTTCTGTGTACAAATTTCGCTCCACTGACGCGTTTCAATGTGTCATCCGACATCACTAGGCAGGTCGATGTCTCAACCCCTAAAGCGGGCATCCCTCGTGACTTCCGCAACAACTTCACCTGTTTCCTGGGCACATGTCAAGTACACGACATCAGAATCAGGCCAGGTCGCTTCGAATAACGTGCCTAGTGCTCTTGAACATGGTCCCTTCTATGCCCATGTAAGACGCGTTGTGACACAAAGCCTAATCTCAATAGCCTCTTCATAATTGCAGCGATCATCTGCAGTATACTGAAGAGGATTTTCTACCACTGAACATCTATTTTCCTATCGCTCATGGCGGAAGCACGCGTGTCGTTCCGAAACCCCAGGTAATGTCTTAAAACTGAGCTGCTCTCATCCTTTTCCTCAGTAAGCATCTCATGAGCTGCGCTCAGTAGTGGACCATTCTCCTAAAACGTAATGACTGATGGTAATGTAGGCGATTCGACTTCGAACATTTGTGACGGAACCGAGGGGTTGTTCTTGTCACGATTAACTACCGTCTAACTGCCTTTGGATGGTTGAATGTATCAAATTCTGCACTCAAGGATGCCGTCCTTGCACTACAAGACCATATTGTGTCGTTTAGTGGAGATGTGGATTTTTATGGGTTTTCAGTTGTGAATCCACTTCGCGGCCAACGAAAGTTCTGTTGTGATTCTGCATTCCATCTTACACTAGCCACATACTGGCGGGCACATAGAGGTATCGATCTTGAAATCCGATTACACCACGAGATTCCCATTCTATTCATCAGCACTTGCTCTTGCAAAGCACCTCTGCTGCGCGTCTGACGCTTCGACCTTGCTCTCCGATCCCAATGTCATCGGTATTGAGAACAAACCTGGTGCAGATGTTGCACTAGGAGCCGACGAACGGCAATTTTTTTTGATACACCGTCGTCGACGAGGACTACTCACCGACATTGCGACCAGCATGGTGTGTACGCCCACGTTCCTGCTCTCTGGTTGACCACCAAATGCGACAGTTGTCACTTCCTTCTCAATACCACTGCCCCACTTCCCCTCCGTCCGCATATGTCGACTTTGTCTCAGAATACTTCACCCTAGCCTACATCACCAAGATCCTGAGCGCGGCGGCGCTCCATCCTGGTGAGACCATGCCGGCGGAAGGCGGGCTGTCTGTCCCCGCGCAGACGACTTGTATTGGGTGTCTGATGGTGGAGACAGATAGGTTGTATCAATCGCTGAGCGCAGGGCAGGCGGAGGTGATGCGGGAACTGACGAAGCGATGGTCGGAGATGGCGTGGAGTGAGAGTCTGGATCCTTCGGCGTGGAGGTGGTGTGGGAGACGTGTGGTAGGATGAACGGGGCAGTGGTGGGATTCAGACGGGGGGTGTGTTACCTGGGTATCGTGTGACGCAGTGAGATGTCATTGCCGCCGCCATGTAAGCGTTAGCGCATTGTCCAGAAGACTTGTAATTTTCCGCCAGTTTAGGCCAATGTTACTTGCATCCAAACCGGCCATTTCCCAGACGCCCTTGATGATGAAACGGTGGCACACATTACGATACTGCGAGTGCAGTCGGTCCAATAGGTGCTAAACAGTGAATACTTCGTAAGAAGTGTTTGTCAATCTCGGTCTACTACTCCGAGCGCAAGAACGACATCAAGGTTTGCACCACGTTGTATGAGTCTCTGACACACATACCTTCTCTGGGTCTGGCAGCGTCGCCTCACCTAAGTACCCCGGGCATTAGTATCCGGGTTGAGCGTTTGAACTTTTGGCGGTGAGGTCGCAAATGAACTGTTACGAGTTGCGTAACAAAGAGTTGAAGAGTCTCAGACTGTCGAAAAGGACTGGGGAGTAACCTGATTACACAGTAGAGGAGAACTGGGGTACATGAACATTAGGATCATCTTGTAAGGTAGAGAAGGGTAGCTATGGCTGGGCCAATGGCATGGCGAGTCGACCTGCGTCACATGACTTTTTGGTGACATGTGCAGCAAAGCGACGGCAACCGTGACAGATCCTGTGAAACAAGGACTTTGCGCCTAAACGATAAAACAAGCACCGAAATCCCCCATGCTACATGATATCTATTTCTAGTCGTGTAGTTTCATACCGCCGAAATATTAAAGGTGTTTCATGGCCATGCCGCCAACCGGACGCCCGGCATCTCGTGCGGTATAAAGTCCTGGCTTTCTCGTCTATCACTCACAGGTACTGGCTAGTAAGTGTATCCACCTATTTCGTACCAACCGTGGTGCTCACTTTGCTTTTTGTCAGCCCTTTCTCTACTCTTCAACCTGTCAGCCCTTGACGGCCGATTATCCTCTTGACCATTTACTACTCTTTGCGATGCATTTCCGTTCCTTTTTCTTCGTGTTCATAATCTCGAGTGTTGTTTCCTTTGTCACCTCTGCACCCGCACCCGGCCGGATGGATGCCTCTCGGGCTGTTTCTCCTCGCGCAGAGTACGTGTCAGATGCTACTTTCTGATCGTGAACGCCCATCCCACCTCCTAGGCAACTAGAGCAATTCCAGGATATCAAAAATAGGTGAGATCCATTTCACCACTGGATACATCGGATAGGATAGTTGATGATTGCTTTGTGGATAGCCTGGCTGTCCATGAGAAGAGTGCAAGACTCGGCAAACGGGGATGTTGCGGCAGGTGAGGAGTATCTTGTATCTAATTCTACTCAATCTCGATGTCTCTTCCGCTGCTTCTTCCAGCGCGCCTGCAACAGATGAAAGTGGTGGGCGAATTCGTGGCGGCCATGGTGGTAGCGAGCATGGTGGTGGCGGTCATGGTGAAGACACTGGTGGCGGCGGTTACACTGGTGCCCTCACTAGCCACGGCATTGGCACTGGTAAGTGATAAGTTCATGAACGAAAATTTCTCGCCACTGACGATCGTGTACAGTGAGTTCATTCGGGTGTTTTTTGGTAACCTGGATTGCCTTGTCTTTAGCTTCCTCAACTTGAATATGGATATGGTGGCCATTCTGGCTACCACTCACCACCACTGACAGGTACCGCCAGTTCATTCAATCCCGACATTATAGGTGCGTATGGAAATCAACTGGATACTGTCCATATAACTGACGATTATTTGGCAGTGAGTTTGGGGTTGTTTCAGTGACGCTGATTGTTGAATAACTTGCAGTACCTTCCCCACGGACATGGCTCCAGATCGTCAACAGATTTTAGGGATGACGTTGATATTGAGATCGCTGTCGCCGAGGGCCAGCATGGTCAAGGTAAGCATTAAAACCATAAATAAATCGCCAATGCAACTGACAACTGTCGACAGTGAGTCGATCAGAATTTTTTTAGATAGTACTGAATGGTGCCATTCACTGTAGCCCAAGCAAGACGGGATCTGGCGGACTTTCAGTAGTGGTGAGTGACAATATACAAATTATGGCGAGAAGGCTCAGTACAGGATGCACGCTTCAAGATAGCAGCCCGTCACATGGTTAATACAGGAGCACTGCATGTGTACGGGGAGCTTATAGAAGATGGGTGACCCACACTCGCGACAATCTATATGTTGATTGTACGGAAGAACTGTGGCTGCATAGATTATCATATCACAGTAAACATGGCTTGAGCTTAACGGTACGAGAAACTTCTTAGACAGGGATGACGTACCCAGTCTCTCTCAGGGAGAGTCCGATTGCCATCGCCTTACTCTGCCATCCCAATCACGAAATCTCGCACACATACGAGTTGGATTTATGCTGCATAGAATGGGACTCGCACATCTACACCGTGTTTGCGTTTCATGAGAAAATTCGCAGCAGAAATTCTCGAGTACGTCGCCAATCGCACATGGGCGAGCAATAGGTGCGTACTCGCCGTGTGTCATGCGGTCAACGCGATCACAGTCTTGTGAATCCGTCTCGAGGACTTGGATGCGTTCCTGTCCCTTTTACAGGCACTCGAGCGTAGGCTCGTCCGATCACTCCCGCAAGTGCGAGACATTGTTGTCGTTTACGGAGCAGTCACCTGCATATCGCGAAGTTGTCGTGTTGTTTGATATTCTTCTCGGGAATACTGTGTACTGATGTATCTTGAATCTGATCAGGGACGTTGTCGATTGGGACGGAAGTTAGAAGACAGGCTTTCAGAAGACGGTGATAGTTACAAGGCTTGGAAGATGCAGTCGAGGGGAGACGCAAATTAATACATCCCGATGTCGCCAACTGGCATATTCAATCCTACCAAAAGTGAGCCACATGCGCCGGTTCAAACGGTGTGGGGGGTGTCTCCATGCCTGGTATTACTGCGGCCGAACACGTCAGCAGTATGAAACGGAAAGCACAAGGAATATTGTACACGGGTCCACCAGCGTTTCGTTCAGACCCGTACGTCGCCTCTCGACCGTTGACACATGCGCATGAACGTTGCCCACACGGATGAGTAGATGTCCGCTGTGCGTAGCAAGGATACCGAATTCCTGGACGAAAATTTCCGCGCTGAGCTGAGGAAATGCCATGCGCGGCGCAGTGCGCGGCCGCACAAACTCACCCTCGTCGACCTCAAGCTCTGGTGTATTTATACCGAGATCGTGCTGCGGGCGATTCCGTTTATCGTAGTGGGACGAAGGGGTCGAGCGGCGGAAAAGTACCTATTCAACCTGATCTTTACGTGTCGCGGGGATGATGGGAGCATAACAAAGCACCTGCCAAAGATGCCGAGGTAGACTTGAGGTAGAACTTTTCTTGTACTTGGCAGCCTCCAAATTCAAACGGTGGCGGTGCAACAATACCACACAGTGGCAACGACAAAGATAAATGGATGGTTTCCCGCTCTCTGCACATATTATGCATTGTTGACGCATTCCAACGGGTCGTGCGGCATCACTAGGCAGGTCGATGTCTCAGATCTCAACACCTACTATGATACAGTCTAACGCAGTTGTTCTGTTGTAACAAAGAGTCAATGATATACAATGAAATTAATGAACCTTTCACTGGTTATCCAAATCTCTAATCTAACATCACAGGATTCTATCAAGAACACCTCACGCCGGTCGTAGGAACCCAATCTCCCTCCATGCCTCCACCCATTTTCCGATCAACACCTCATCGATGATTCGGATCAAGTCAGGTCACGGCACAGCCACACAGGATCATCTATTGATCGAACGTCGCACGGATGCCGCGACTTCTGCTCCGCAAAGGTTCGCCAAGCGGAGTGCGGCAGGTAGCACTTTCATTTGCGAGCGGGATCTCTACAAGGTCTGGCAGAGGCTACGCCTTTCTGCCGTAACCAAAACACGGCCCGGGTAAACACAACTGATGAGCATCAGGTAGGTGTGTACTCCACCCTATTTGCTGCAGAAACTGTTTCACAGTAACATGCTCCAGATGGGGACAGAAAGAGATGCACTTCCCCCATGAAAGGATGACTGAGAAATTATCATCAAGGAAGTGAACATAAAGGGGAGGTTTTGCCTCTAGTGGAGTCCAAAGCAAGGTTTCACGACCTTTGAACACAGCCGGTTTACAATGAAACATGTATGTAATACAATCAGATAAGCGATCTGTAACTGCATGTTCGAGCCGCTCTTCCCCTTTTGCAGTTCCCGAGATCAATACCTTGCGTA